>PVJH01000897.1:0-251007 GCA_004026705.1 Nesogale talazaci
TCTGAAAAAACTGATGTAGGGTCAGTCATGAATTTGGCCAGACCCTTCATTGAAATTACCTTCTAGCCACACAGAGCATCCCTTGGGATATTAGGACTTTGACAGCACAAACATGTAATATCTGTTCGCCTAAGGCTATGCCTATTTGCATTATTTTCTCTGGAAGACAGAAGGTTAAATGCCATGAATCTTCTCTTGTCGAATCAAGCCTAGGATAGAACTCTAAATCTTGAATTGTAAGCATGGCACTTAGATGAAGGCAATCATGGGAAACTGCTATTTTAAACACACACGCCACACGCACACACACACACACACACATGCACTTTTTTCTTGACATAGCAAATTCCTTAAGGAAACATGAGATGAGATGGTACTTGAAGTTATTTAAATGAGACAACAAACATCTGAAAATGAATTTTCCTATGATACTAATTTCTGCTTCTGAAGCATTTTTATATTTCAAGTATTTCTGGAATGAGTTTTGCACCCAAAACCAGTAAGAAGGAAAAAAATAGCACCAAAATTTTTGGAAACTTTTTCTGGATGAACTGACTGCCTGCACTTGCTTAGAAAACCCTCCATAGAGAATGAAATTTTGCAATCCTAGATCCTGTGTTCCTCACCTGGAATCAATGAAGAGTCAAATCGTTTCATTTTAATTTATTTTTTTTTCACTGTCTGCAAGCACCTTGAACATTTCTTTCTAAAGAGTACATGCTACTCCTTCCAGAATTCTATGAACTTCTATGAGTTTTTAAGAAAACATACACAATGTGGAAATACTATGGCCCTGATTTATTAAAATGTTTTTTGATTATGTGGATAAAAATTTTTTATACTTTAAGTGCATGACTATGAAATATGTCCCTAATCTTCTGGTTAAGGCTGAAATTCTTATACCTCTTAATTCAGTAGCGGTATGTAGACACTAAATATGAGAATTCACTGAAACTGCTATTTTCTGTGTCCAGGAAAACCCCGCAGCAACCTGTGGAGACAAAGTAAAGACGGAAAATCACTTTTGTGGCAGAAGCTTAGACACATCTTTAAGCTAGAGAGGCAGGGTGATGGTGAAGTCTTAAGAATCTAGTTTTAGACCCCTTTTTCAAGGTAAGGGAGAAAGACAGTGATTTCTACTCTCATGGAGTTGCTGACCCAGAAAACTGCAGCACCACTTCTACCCTGCCCTAGTGTTGCCATGAGGCAGAAAGGACTGCAATCCTCTGAGGGTTGATATTGCTCTTGATTGGTTGTTTTGGTTTCTCAAGGTAAAGAGTTGATTCAATTCATGTAAATATGGTGATTGTGGATTGATGGACATGAGTCCAGAGTTTTGGGTTAAGGGGAAAAGTGTAAATAGTGAAATCTGGGGACTGAACAGTTTGTTGTTGTTGCCTTCCTTTATGTCATGCATTTAAAGTTAAATGGTAACTTGATATTCATTGAAATGTTCTCCTGGGAAGTTCCTGAATTGCACAATAAAGTTATTTGCAACTTTGATTTTCTTGGGCCAGAAGTCCCTGGAATGGAAATGATGTATTGATGAATATCTTAGTTACCTAGTGCTTCCATAACTAATACATGTTAATTAGGTGACCAAAGAATATTAATGCATTTCTCTCCATTCAAGAAGGTAGGGACCTGAATTCAAGGCATGACTCTAGAGGGCTGTCTGTTGTCTAGTTTAGCTACTAGTAGCTGCCATTCAAAGTTTTCCTGGAATTGTAGGTACTTCTCACATGATGTCTTTCTTTTCTGTATTTCTGTCTATTCTGCTATTTTTTTAACTCAGAAATAAGTAAATTTAGGATCAAGTCTACATTAGTATGATCACATTAATAGCAGAAAAGCAAACCATCCTCTACTTCCTAATAGTGTCAAATATGTAGGTACAGGAGTTAGAACTTCCAAACATATTTTAGGGGCCTCAGGTCAACCCAGAATAATGAATAGTTCAATTTTAAAATCATATATTCCACTCTAAGCCATATTGGTGTAGATTGTAGAAAAAATTAATACTATATTCATATTTCATTTCAAAAATAATAAATTATATTCAGAATAAAGACTATTAATCTAAGTAGGGTAAAGATTATTATAGCTGGCATAAAGAAATTTGAAGTGCTTTCAATCAATTATTTTACCACTTTCTCAACAGAGATAGAAGCTTAGACTATGTTAACTGCACTTAGCCACATTCTAGCTTTTGAAATCCAACAGAGCTTTAATTCTTTGTATTTTAAGTACCATTTTCAACACAGATTTCGAAGCTTTTGGTCCTTTGGCACCTATGCATTGGATAACACCTCATGGGGAATTTTGCAGGGACTGTGGAGCTCCGTTCCATGCATTTGCCTTTTCTCTGTGATCCTGGGATAGAAATAGGAATCTATTTTCAGTATAGTTTATTTATGTATCTTTTCCTCCCACCAGAATAAACCCTCAAAAAATCCAATGCTGCTGCTGTTACTGCTAAGCACCATTGAGTCAGTTCTGCCTCATAGTGGCCCTGTGTGCAATGGAATGAAACCTTACCTGGTACGGAGCCATGACGACTAGTGCATTTTCTGACTGCTCAGTGCTATACCCAGGGGCTTGGGTGCGTAAGCCCAACCTAAATTGTTGAATTTCAGAAATGGTATCCTAAAATTTTTGTGGGACTACCTATCTATTTCTCTCTCATATATATATATACATACATACATACATACATACATATGTGTGTATATATATACACACATATATAATTTCCTTTTTAAGTGTGCAGTCAGTCATTTGGGCTTAAGACAGACAATGTCTTTCATTCACTACCCTCACGTTGGTCTAACTCACAGAAGCCCTATGCGTCACAGAACAAAACATTGCCTGCTCCTGTGACACACTCAATCATTGCTGTGTCTGTAGTGTCTGTAGTCTGATAGTGTTGTAGCCACGGTACCACTATCTCATCCAGTGCTTTCCAATTTTCCGTTGACCCTTGACTTTATCAAGCTTTTGGCTACTATGGTTATTTAAAGGATGGACATATGACTAGTTTGTAGTCTGGGTAAATTAGGAAGACAAATTCAAAGAAACTTATATGTGTAAGAAAGCATTTTCTATAAAGGCCAAGTTTACATTAAGAAAGCATCTCAACCCAGTGCTGTTCAAGCCCATAGATACGACAGTAGCCCCTTTGTCTGATACAAATGTGCGAAGTCCTCCTCAACCTCACAACACACACACAATGACGCAGACTTCTGGAGGAAAGCCAAATCAGTGAGCGCGTAAGCGTCACAGCGCTGGACAGAGTCTGCACGTGGCTTCTCCAGCACCCAGAGCTGCATCCGGGTAGGTCCATGGGGTTTCTCCTCAAGAATGTCTTGCAGGAAGTGAACCTTTCTAGCTGAAGCGGGGAACTTCCAAAGGCAGCTGCACCCTGGCCACCCCTCAGAAAGCAAGTACTAGAAAGGTGAGGATCACTGCGTCACTTATCTCTCTGCCCTTCAGTTAATCCCACATGTGATTATCAGTCAGGTTGGCACAATAAACCTTAACTATATCAGTGTCTTTATATGTTTGGAATGCTTGTTTATATGTCATTACTTTTCTGTCTCTGAACAGATATCAGGTAGGATCTTCTTATTTAAAAAACAACAATCATTCATTTGAAAATGAGTATAACTTATTAATGAACATATAATATAGCCATAGCAATTTGTCTTTTAGCTATATAAACCAGCACATTTACTTTAATGAATACCAAAACCACGTTGGATAGAATTCTTAAGTGGAAAAAATGAAATGATATGACTTATGATATGCTCTAAAACATGTCCACCAAAACCATTCATATGGTTGCTGTTGTTGCCATCAAATTGACTTTTTCTTGAAAGTCTCATCCTCTGTGATCACAGGACACTGTGCTAAGTACAAGTTATAAATGTTAGCTTAAACCAAACCAGTTTCCAGCCCTGACAGCAGTCCAGCTATTACATTGTATAGCAGCCTCTGAGAAAGAGCAAAACCTCTGGCTTTTTCAATTCCTCTGTGGGGAGTCCTGGTTGACAACTCTGTGATCCCATCGGCTGAATCAAATTGACCTGGCTTAGATGGCCCAATCCTGGTGTAACGCCCACCCAGATGCACTTACCTCTTCTGGCTGGAATTCTGAACCTCTGAGCATGCATAATGGACACTTCAGTCCCTAAACTAAGCTATCTAACAAAATCAGGAATGATTTGGTAATTATCCAAGAAATAGTTGAGACTGGCTGAATGTCAAGTATAGGTTTTCTGATTTGTTGACTGAATCCCTTTCCAATATATCAGTTCAATATATCATATAAGTTCTCAGTTACTATATAGATAATACTTTACATATTTTGATACTATTTTTCTTTATATACATTATTGTAAAAAACCATGCCTCATCTCCTCACTATGAATCAATTACCTATCACCAAGATTTTTATAAAAATGAATTGTGGTTCCTGCACTTTTTAAGGTCCAGTGGCAGATGTAAAACAAAAACTAGATGATCATGAAGTCAATACCTGTAGGAGAACTAGCAATTAATAATAATGAAAAACAATTGGAAATGTAGTTTGAGGAAAGGTATTTGTGTTACAAAGTAGAATTTCTCACAAGTTTTGTCCCCTAACATCTCTCCTTCTAAATCCCTGCACTGTATCCTCTGGTGAAGGGGAAGAGACCCTGCTGCCATTAAGTGGCCCTAGCTTCTACGTCAGGGTTAATTGAAACACAGGTGCTCATTTGAATAACTTGGGCCAATAGTATTCTCTCTCAGGAAATTGAACGGAGGTCTGCCCAATGATCTAGTAGCCAAGAAGAAAAACAAAGCACTCTTGTGGTACATATTAATTCAGGAGTTTGTCTTTTTTCTTACACCTACATCTACTTGAACCACTGATGCATTCCATTTTTAAACACGAATCTGTCTCAATAACTTGTTGCATAACTTACTCTGAATGACTATGTGATCTTAAGAACATTTGCCCTTTGTGAGTCACCAAACTAAAAGTATGGGCTTGCTTACTATTTGTCTACTTAAGTAATTTCTCTACTCTGACTCAGCTAAACACTAGGGAGGAAGTTTTCTGGACCCAAAACAGTTTTGTAGAAGGGGAAGTCTCTAATCTTTCCACTGGGATAAGATTCAGATTTAGTGTCAATAATATTGATAAACTTGTTGATGAAAGGTAATGCTCAATACTTGTTACATAAGATAATCAATTTTAGATTAAATGTTATTTTTTCTGGTGGGCTGAATGAAAGCATACTTTTATCTGAAAATAAAGATTGTTGCTTGGTTTCATTTTCAAGAATTGATAAAAGATAAAAATTGACCAACTTCAAGTGTGGGAAAAGGCTTTGCAAGTAGATGTTGAAACTTGGTTAAAATGACTTTACCACTGAGAAGATACCTTCATCAGGAAAGCAATTGAATAATGTCCTATGGGGAAAAGCTCTCAAATTTTAAATGAAGTTTCAAAGGATTTATGCCATGTTAGAGAGATCATCGAATGGGAAATCGTGAACTTGTATACATGAAAACAGGGAGAGTTCACAGAGAAGTTCCTAAAAAGGATGAAATAAGGCAAACAACAGGGAAATCATAACAAGGTAATTGATTACTTACTTTGATTGAGGCCACATACAATAATTTTAAAAGCAGAGAAAGACTTCCGTTTGACATAAACACTTTGATATGATTGTTGTGGTTGCTCCAGACCATGAAGTCAGCTCTGACGCACAGAAACCCTATGGGATTCCCATAGTTTCATATGCACGAGAAAGGTGAACTTTGAGTCAGAAATTTCAAAGAAGCATCAATGAATTTGAATTGTGTTGCTGGAGAAGAAAGTGGAGAGCACAAAAGGACAAGCAAACCTGTCCTGGAAGAAGTACAACCAGAATGCTCCCTGGCAGGAGAATGAAAGATTTGTCTCCTGTACTCCTAGTTATGCTATCGGGAGAGCTCTGTACCAGGAAAAGGACCTCATACTTAATGAAGTGAAAGATTAGGCCAAAGGGACGGTCTTCAAGAATCCATGTTTTCATCCAAGATCATTCTGGTGTGAAAAATGACACTCCTCATGTCTTCTTCTGAATCCAATACTGAATACTTTTATCTGAAAGTAAAGATTGTTGCTTGCTTTCATTTTCAAGAACTTCTGGAAGGTCTGCCTCAGTAACACCTGTTGTTAAAGATCTTGAGGAACCTTGATGGGAAGAAAGGAGGGAAAACTTCTTCACATTGGAAGTGAAAGCACTATAGAAACCCATCTCCTGCTGCTAAATTTTACTAATTGTCTTTAATTTGAGTTAATATAGGCTGTTTCTACATTAGAGTGAAGTCAAATTTCATACGAGCTGACTTAGAAGAAAACATCTTATTTTTTCCCTCCTTTGACTCTTTCCTACAGAAGCTATTCATGCTCTTTAATTTAGAGCAAAACTGGAAATAGCAACCACTGCATCTCTCACATTAAATATATAACATATAAAAATCTTCTAAAATTATGAAATCAGATTAATCTTTAATCTTTCTGCCTCCTTTCTTTCAATCAAGTTTCAAGAAGGTACCTCATTTGAGATCTACTTCCTTCTGATTTTCAACGAAACCTCCTAGTGTGCCATGGCTTCACTTTCCTATCTCCATTGGGCATGTGTTACATTTGAATATGTAAATTGTGTTGGTCCACTACACCAATGACGAAAGGCAAGGCATAAACCTTTCAAGATATTGACAGGACAGGTTGTTCTATTAAACTCTTACAAGATAAAACATTGGGAAATGATATGATAATGTGGATAGCTAGCTTAGGAACAGGAGGGTTGTCCCTCCCATGCCTGCAAAGGCCCCCATGGAGAAGGTTGCAAAAGAAATCAGGCAACCATTGAACACCTATGAAGACCCCAAACTGAGCATGCACAAACACAAATCCCCTGGCCCAGGGAAAACCAGTATCTTGGACACACCCACCTTACCTCCATCACACAGGTGGGCCTAACTCAGCCAATGGAGTCAACTAAGAGCATCAACCATGCCTCCCTAGCAGGAGGTTTGAAAAATCCTAGCTATGGGGAGACCTAACACTCATTTACCTTGCTCCGGTCTTCTGGCAGGTAGGAGGGAGGAGGAGTGCCTCTCAGGGACCGATCTGAGCGTGCGCAGGCGCCACATGTTCTGGAGCTCACAGGTTGCTGCTCCCTTGCCCTCTCTCCCGCTTGCCCCATGTTCTCTCAAGCTCCCGGTCCTGGGCATTTCCCAGACCTGCACGTGGGTGCTCCTTTCACATGATGGTTCCTGCCCATTGGGAACACCTGTGCAACTTCCAGGCAGCTGGTCACACTTGTGAGAAATACTGTGTACTCCTTTGAGATGGTTAACACCTGAAATGTGTCTTGTCCTTCATAAAAAATCCATTTAAATTACAAAACGTGCTTCCGCATGAATTCTTTCAGCATGTAAAGCAAAGAATTGAGGTATGACCCACCCCAGAAACCTAACAACAAAACTACAATTTCGGAGAAAAGGAGAAAACAGCTGTTCATCAGAACTATTTGGCATTATACTCCTTCTTAAAAACCAAAAATAAATAAATAAATAAATAAATAAATAAATTATTGCTCCATTATACTTGAAATCATTTAGAAACTATATGAATACAGACATTTGAGTAGAAAAATGAGAAAAATGAATGTCAGAAAATAAGTAAACTTTACAGATGAAATATTTGGATTGAGCTAAGGATTTTAAAAGACAGAAGGTTATTTAAATTTGATGTGCATTTACTCATCGGCATTGGTATAAATTTGTTGTTAGACAAAAGAGAGTCATTTAACACCAATAGCCTAGAAAAATATAAATAGAGAATCTTTGGGTAAGGAATGATTTCTCTTCCCTGTAAATAGTCTCAGGATAATGCAGTGTGTGTGTGTGTGTGTGTGTGTGTGTGTGTTTGGGGTATGGGGTGGAGGAGCAGAAGCATTTGGGGTGATGGTGGTGACATGGGTAAAAGAATGGAAATGTATTTCAAAAAGATAAAGGCAATAATGACATTTAGGAAGGAAGAAAATGAAGATTATTTTGAAATGATATATTTTATCTGAATGATCATTATAATTATTAGTAAGAAGATATTAATACCAAAGCTATTTCTTTCTCTGAATGATCATTATCATAATTATTACTAACAATTATTTCCTCATAATCCTAGTTTTATCTCTATACTTCCACCTGCTAAGGCTTCTATGATCTCTATGCTCTCTTCCAAGGAATAACAATTTATGCAATAGCTAAAAGCCCTTTCCAACATATTTAGGTTATAGGACACGGGTCTGCAGGCTGTGAAGTCAATGAGGCATGGACCCATTCCAATATGTTTTATTTCAGTCATCTTCCTAACGAGATGTCAACCTTATTTTCCTTCTCTGTCTACCGTCCATTTTTCCCCCCAATACCAACTCAAGTTTAGAAGATTTTAGTGGTGGTAATATTATTGTTTAAAATATATGATAACTTGCAAACACAAATAGAGTATATTTAGATATTGTAAAACTGTAACACAATATACCTGCAAGTTTTTTGCATTCCTACTATTAGTTCAAACGAAAGACTATTTTGCATAGCTATTGTTGTTATTCAAAGGAATTCGGCTGCTAAAACTTAAGCTGCAAATGTGGTATAATATGAAAAGAATTGATTTTCATAAATACACTTAACTTTTTTCCCTTTTAAAAATTATAATATTTAAGTCTTTCTGTTCATATAGTCAAAATGTGACTGTGTTCTGTCACAATGTTAACACTCAGTTAATGTCAGAGCTTCCTTTAAAAGTATTCACGATTTGGAAGACAGTAGCCCTTAGGTCACTCTATGATACTAGCACTCTATAGCTCACTGCTGTAGGTTTGCAAATGGAATAAAAAACAACAACAGCAATGACAGAGATTTACACTGGGTGGATTAAAAAAAAAAAAAGAAAGAGGAAGCACACAGAAGCATAAAGCACCACATCATAAAATGTGACAAGGGAGTTAATAGATCCCAATTCTTTTCACTGTAGCATGTCTAATTTTTAACCTTGGGCAACTTGATGACTAATGCAATCTTGGAACAAGTCTTGCAAACACTTTCTTCAGAGATCTTTTAACAAAGTCCTTTCATTCGGTAAAATTTTGACCCCTCCTTCCTTAAGCTTATGAATAGTGAAGCTTTTACAATAAACTCAATTGTTTATCTCAAGCTGCAGAAACTAGGTTTTTAGGCAGGCTGGAGTTTGGTACAAAATGGAATTTAATTAGATCTGGGAAAGACACTTTAGTCTTGTGAAGAACCATGGCTTTGGGATATACTTACTACGTATTCTGCTCTTTTGATCAAGCCACCATTAGGAAAGGCAGCTGACTCACAAAAGAGTGAATCTTTTTCTAAAAGAATGTAGTGTTTTTGAGGGGCTACGCAGGAAGCACTTTGGCAGAATAAACTGAGCCCTGCCTCCACGATGCCTGCAACCTTGGACCGAACTGGGGAACTGGGATGGAAGAGAAGGACAGAGTGGCTTTTTTGGACCTGTGAGAATGGTTGTCGTTAGATCTTGGGGGGAGTCCCCTGCTTGGTGAGTGTCCAGGGACCTAAGCCTACCATATAATCTAGTACCTTGACAGTCACCTCTCAGCTACATGACAGGTTTCTATCTGTTGTGCAAGGATTAGAATTTGGAAGTATTGATGCAGGAAGTTTGCTCCTGGCACCAATCCCTATGCTTAGGATAAACAGAGCTCAACTGTGTGGAACAACTTGGGGCTATGTGTCACGGTGGAACTGCACTTGCATAGACTCTCATATCTACAGTGTCCTTTGCGGGGTGTCATTTGAAAACATTTATGATGTTACAAGTGCCTCATACCCAGAGGGATGATTGACCATGTTTTACTTCTCTGTTTGTGTGGATTTTTGTTTTCCTACCTTTAATTTACTTGATTTTGATTATTTGTTTTTGTTGTCTGCTTGTTGGTTTTCTGTTGCTTAGGTAGTTGGTCTTATGGGGTCTGGAATTTTTCATAATATGACCACCAAACAAAGCTGAGTCATGCATATCCCAGAGACAAGCTGATGGATTCTGGGTCCCCACATCACTCTAGTCCTCTTATAAGAAGGGTTAGAGAAGAGAGCTATCAATCAGAAGAGATGTCTAGGGTCTTTAAGACTTGTATTCATACAAGCAGTCAGCCAAGTGAGCAGTCCAGTATACGACATGGAAGCAGACCAGTTTGTGTGATCCAAAGATGGCAATAATAAAATTCAAATATGACAAAGGAAAAATAATTATTGGATCCTCAATTGTGCACACAAATTTATGGAAGGCTATGGATGACAGGGGGTCCCCAAAACCCATTGCAGAGTACTTCATCAGATGAAGCTGTTGGCAGATCCCCTCCAGTGTCATGCAAAGTTCTGGGACAGCTTTACTATCAGATAGAGATGATTGTAATTAAAATTATACTGGGTGGAACGTCACACCTAGGGCTGCATCAGTGTAGGTCCATGTGATTTCTCCTCAGGGAAGTCTCACAAGGAGTCAGACTTGTAAGCAGAGCGTCTCCAAGGGTTGAGAGTGAGAGAAGGGTATCCTGCCTCCAAGATGGAATACTGGATTTTCTAGAATTCAGACAGAGATGATTATAATCTGGATTATATTGAATGGAACTTCACACCTGGTCAATTGGCCTCCTTCTTGACCCAATATGAAATTGTTCTAGGTGAAACTATTCCTTGTTTTTCCCATGACAAATTTTTTTCTTCCCCTCGGGCACTGCCCCATTCTTTTAAAATATTTTTCCCTAGCCTTTTAAATATTGATGTGGATCTTTTCTTTCCTATTCATTATTTCCATTTTTATTTTTGTGTTATTATTGATTTGTCCTTATCATTTTATTTTTATTCTTTTTCTTATTGTTTTGGTTGCATTTTCCAGGTTGTAAAGCGCATAAAGAGTAGCTGCATGGAGATAAGAGCTTACACAAGGGTATATAGACAAGGTGAGAGTGGGGGTGGGAGATAGGAAGATTGAGGTGTTTGTGGGAGCAAACAATGTATACGAGAGAGGAAACACTAGAGCTGATGGTGATTGCACAACTCATTTTAACAGCAATTTTGCCATGGGTTAAAAAAAAGATATGTTCTAAAATTGATCGTGTTAATGATTATACAACTCTTCTTGACATGATTGAACTATTTAAATGTTTGATAAGTGGATGAAGTGCCAATAAAACTATTAAAACATACTCCATTTTATGGATGCACCAGCATTTGTTTATCCATTCCAGTATAATACAGACTTTTGTTGTTTCCACTTTTTTGCTCTAATGGAAATTGCTGCAATAAACAGAAGTTCACCATATGTCTGCTAGAAATGTTCATTTTCATTAACAAAAGTAAATACATGATTTATTGAATGATAGATGCCTGGAGAGTTGACTATGGCAATTGAAAAATGTAGTGCCTGATACATTTGCATGAGGTTAACAGTTCACAATATGACAATCTGAATGAGAAAGATGACTCTCTCTGTCCTGCAAAGATGGATATCATTGGGATCCTACAAAGTGGTGCCATGAAACGGAGTCAGCTTGATGACAATGGACTGGGATAACGATGAAAAAGATTGAAAAGAGTAGGAAGGCTAATATAAAGAATATATTGTACAGCCAATACTTCTGTTTAACTGATTAATAGTTTCAAAAAAGAAGACAATCTGGGGTAATAGTCTGTGTGTCAGTCTGGGTATACTAGAGAAACAAATTCATAGAGACACACATATATCTCTAAGAAAGAGGTTTATGTACAAGACCAATGGAAAGGAAAGAATATAACCCAGACCCATTCAGATCAAGTCCATAAGTATGATATTAGCCCATATATCTGATACTAACATATATACATAAATGTATATATATATATATATATATATATATATTCCTCTTCAGAATCATGAAACACATGTATTGATGCAGGATGTTCACAGGCCAGTGGGTAGAGAGGCTTTGGATCTAGTGGAGTTGTAAGCACCTCAGCACTGGCTTCACTCATGCCCGGGCTGCATCAGTGTAGGTCCATGTGACTTCTCCTCAGGGAAGTCTCACGAGGAGTCAGACTTGGAAGTAGAGAGTATCTAAGTGTTGAGAGAAAGAGAGGTGTCTCCTGCCTCAGAGAAGCAACACCAGAATTCTCTGTAAAAAGCCATGCCTGCCACAGAGACCTCATTGACTGCTACCCAATTGACGGACTAGACGCCACACCTTCACTCTTAATCTTTTCAAGTCCCAAATTGACACCTGATTATGTGAGCACCACAATATATAACCAGCTTTTTTGCACATTTTAGTCATTTCTTGTTTTGCTTCTCCAAAGGTGTATACCCTGAATAGCAAGATTATTAGCAATAGCACATATACCTCCTTAGTGAGCTAGGATGAAATTAAGGGTTATTCTACTAACTGAAACAGTTTTATCAAGGAATTCTAAGAACTTGAGCTGATAATCAATCAACCAATGATATTATTGGCAAGTTGAGCCAAAATGGCAGAGTAATTGTGAATAGATTTTTTTTTAATTGTAATATATCTTAAACTGGTACAAACCCTCCAATAAATGATCACTCCACTCAGACCTATTAGCAATGGGAATAGGGCAATGACTACCACCAACACCCACGGCCTGCCAGAAACACAAATTTCAATTTACTTCTGTAAATATATTATTGAATATTTATAGGCACACAAAGGTTTGTTAGTTACATTGCTTAAGATGTGCCAGTCATCTAAACTTGGCAGAGACCTAGAAGAGGTTTGTGCCCACTATTATTGTACCTACCTCTCCCCTCCCAATATGGTGTTCTTCCATATAAAATATATATAATTAGTTGGAACATATATCATAGGTGATGGGATTTTATGTCCACTGGACATATCCGGGTGAAATTAAAGGACGAGCCCACTGGCAAGCTGACCACAGGCAGAGGTTACCTTCTTGGGGGGAGGGGGGGCTTTTGTATGAGAGAGAGTTTGTGCTGATCCTAATACTTGGTCATTCACCTTCAGTTGGATCTGATCCTGTATTGGGTCATTGAGCTCTTGTGGGGCCATCTGCCCATCTCAGTAGGTTTCACTGGACTGTCATCTCTGGGTTCATTTAGATCTGCACCCACCAACCGGTAGATCTCCTGTTTTATCTTCCTGTTTCTTATTCATCAGCCCCTGCAGATATACCAGCCAGGAGTAGCATTCAGTATACATGTGACCTACAGTCTTGAAAAAGATTAAACTTATCTACTTCTTAATACCCAAATGTGAAGGGTATTTGAATACTTGAGGGCACGTTGATTTATGTAAACCCCTTACTACATAATACACATAAAAGCATCACTCTCTAGAGAACCTAGCCTAGCACACAGTTATATCTTGATTTGGACAGGGCTGGGATATTTTCTTAATGTATAGTTGCTGTTTGATATAAAGTTCTCTCTTACACACGAGTGTCTTTGCTTTTGTTTCTCTAGTCAACCCAGACAAAAATATTGTGGTACCTTGTTAGTAGGGTACTGCAGAAACAAATTGTGAAGATAGAATGATGCCAGTAGTTTTTCTTCTTTGGCTCTCCAGATGTCAGATGTGGACATGCAATTTACTGGGTTGTTTTCTAGAAGGAATATGGGAAGTTAAAATTTTGATCATTTTCTTTGGTTGTTGACTTTGGTTTTCCTGTTTAAAAAGATGATAATGAATATTATTAATGTACATTTTGAACACAGAGGATGAAACTGTCCCTTGAATTTCTTAGAGATCATGCTATTCAGTGAAAATGGCTGACAGAAGGTCAAGGTGGCTTGCAGAAAGTCTATCTCTCACTTGATGCTTTCAGTGGCCTAATCCCAAAATTTGTATCAATGGAATAGTATTGATAAGAATAAACATAAGTTAGATAAGGGTTGAAATTGCCTGTATTAAGCATTGAGTTTAAGATGTGATTATACTTTGGTTTTACTGATTTATTTTGCTTAATGTTGTTGATATAATGATTGAGAAAAATGATTATTGTGAAGTATGGAAATAGGCAGTTTATAAGCCCACTTGTTTTCAGACATTAAATTTTTGATCTTTAAATGGGTTTAGGGCACATTTGCAAAGAAAACTGCAAATATAAGTCCCACCCAGTGTTTTGAGTGCTCAGGACATTTGAAAGTGAAGAGACTTGCCTACGGCACTGTTGACAGATTGAATGGGGAAAAAGGAACTCTTTGGATTTTTAAATTTTTAATATTTTGAACTAGTGGTTTTGGTCAGAAACTGGAAAAAATCAGAAACGATGAAGAAAACTCCTCACTAGGACTGAAGATACAGGCTAAATTGCTTGCTAGGTGACTACCTGGATAGACTTGCTGAGTAGAAGTGAGAGAAACACAGTAATAAAGAGGTGCGTTGAGTCTGGCCACTGACACCCGTAAACTTTGTTTATAGGAATTATAGGAAAAGATGAGAGAATGGGTTGGATGGTCTGAAGTATACAGAGTTGTGTAGAATCTGAGTCTATGGCATGATCTAGTCCAAAGGTCCGGGGTTGTTGAGAACTTTTGACAGGTTGATGGTCTAAAAGTGAGGTGATCAATGGGCACCCTGTTAAGGATAAGTGAGGCAGCCCACATTTTGTTGACCAGAACCCCAGCAGATGAAGAAAAAATTTTCAACCAGTAAATTTATGTGTATTGCTGCTGACTTTAAGGATAACCTAGCCTGGTTTGACTTTGCTTATGGATGCAGAATCACAAGGTTCCAACTGGAATGAAGACTCTTCACATCAATGAGCACTAGATTGATGTAAGTGCGCTGATATTTGATACCCAAAATTGGTGGATAAAGGCATGAAACTGGTGCAGAGATAAGTGGATCCATGGTCAGCAGAAGCATGGCAGAGAAACACTAGCTCCTAGACATGGAAGGCTACATGGGCCATCTTTCCATGGAGCAAGATGCATAATCCAAGTAAGCAGGAAATTTAAAGGCAAGAGAGAGAGAGAAACTTCTCAATATCTCCCTTGTGAAAAATACTACCCACTCAAGGGCTATCACTAGAATAAGCTCTGATTGAGAGGTGATACTCCACCCTTACTCCCACGCAGGTACCATCAAGCTGACATAAAGTTTAACAATCACAATAGTTGAATGGATTGGGGTCTTCTGGTCATTTTCAAAGGAATCATCTGGGTTTTCTCCTCCAATGAACATTAATTACTTGAGTAATTATTATGTAGATGAGAAATAATTTTTGCTACAGAAAAGTTATTTTATTTTATTTTAAGTTTCTTAGATGATTGTTTTAGAAAGTGAAAATATTTCAATAATCAAATTGTACTAAGGTAAATTTAGTAGTGGAAATGTAAGGAAGGCTCATAGCCTTTACATTGTATTTCATAAGAATTGAGTTTATAAGACCCACAGTAGTCCTTCTTAAGCTTAAAAGGACAAAAAGGAGATCTTAGCTCAAGACAAAATTAGCAAATTGGATTTTATTACGCCTTTGGTTTTTTCTCCAACTCTAGCGGATTGTGTTTAGGAAGGACTATATACCAAAACTATTACCAATCTCAAAACATTCAGTCAAATTTGACTCACAGCAACTCCTTTGGGTTCCTGAAACTATTTTACCAGAGTAGAAAGGTCGGTCAGTCTTTGTCCTGCAGAAATAACTGCTGGTGGTTGCCAATGGCCAGTCATGAAGATCTTAGCCCAAGGTTTAACCACTGCACCAGCAGGCCTCTGGTATTTGCAGAATATTTGGCATCAGTTTTTGTGCTGTAAATGGGCATAATATTATTAAGATGTTTCATCACTGCCAAGCAAACAGTGGCATTTTGACAGATGGTAATATAGTGAATTACTTAATATGGTCCTTCTAGCTAGAGTTTTACATTTTGTGATATATTGTAATTCCTAGCTGCTATGACTATAGTTATGGTCCTGGTTCGGAATGAGTTGCCTGTGATGTTAATGATTTTTGATAAATATGGACTGTATCTTGAGTCTTTGCCTAACTTCAAGGTATGATATAGGTCAACATTCTTAGTTTTCTTGGCAATGTGGTGTACATACAACATCTTCTTGATTTCTGCTTCTATAAATTTGTCTTTTCAAACATGCTATATAAGAAGAATCATACAGTATGCAACTTTTCAAAAGAACATTTTTTAGTTATCATAACTCCTTAACTACTTATTCATATTGCTGTTTGTATTATTAGTATTGTTTCTTTATGTTGCTTAGAAATGCTGCACAGTGTGTATGTGCATATAAATATTTCCATCATAGAAATTCTATTGGTGTTCTTTAAACCACTTGTTTTATATAACGATCATACCCAGTCATATCTATAATTAAAATTTTCTAATAGCAACATGAAAAAGCATAAGAAAAGGAGAGAAATTCATTTAAATATGTTATATCTAACTCTATATAAACAGCCGCTACCCCAAATTTTTTCCTAGCCATAGAATTGATGCCAACTTTAGGACAGGAGAGCACTGCCCCAGACTATGGTTCTGTGCAGGAGTAGAGAGCCCATCTTTCTCTCTCAGAGGCTAATGGTTTTGAAATTCAGAGTTTGCTGTTAGCAGCCCCAAGTTTGACCACTACACTACTAGGGTTCCTTAGCTCACATATATACAACAGTATTTCAATAGGTGATGAAGGTATTTGTTAATGAAATATTTTGTCTCATACTTATAGTAAGTTTTGAAACATTAGATTGTGTCATTTTGTATTAGGGAATGGAGTTTGTTTGAAATGTATACCAATTCTCTTTGATCACTAAACTTTGTTGGAAATGCAGATCTTCTTTCAAATTTCATAATAGTGACTGTTGAAAATGTATATTCATACACCCAAAATGTTACAGTTAGATTTATATTTTTCACTAGTGTGTTAAAATAAAATATTTTTTTATTCTGTCACATATTTAACTCAACAACAACCACGGTTATCTGGGGGTTACTATATTGGTTGGCCCGGTTCTAGAGGTCCTTATAACATGAGGCTGAACCTTCTTTCCAACTGGGTATTATCATATCCTTCTTTAACTTCTATTTCTGTCCAATTTTATGTCCTTCACTCACCTTCTTTCAGAAGTATAATTTTAATAGAATACATGTACATGTATTCCAAAGATCCTAAATTAATCCTAATTTTACCAATATTATGCAACTATTGAGTATATATTTGTATGTATATTAGTGGCAAGTTTCAAGAAGCAAAAAGGTAAATGAAATAGACTACATACCTCACACAATAAACAAAATTTAACTCAAAATAGAGCCAGAATTGAAATGTTATCTGTAAAACTTGAAATTGCTTGAAGGAAAACATATGGGCAAAATGATAAGACCTAAGTGCTTCACCTAATCAAACACAAGCTGACATACATAAAAAGAAAAAGTAAATTAATTAGGGGTCTCATGAAAAGTAAATATATGTGATCATCAAAAAACTTTATTAAGTAAGTATAAAGACAAGACAAATATTGAGAAAGACATCTCCAGGGAAATATATCTGATAACACATATGTAACTTTTCAATTTAATAATAAAAGAAAAATAATCCAATAAAAATCAGTAAAATATTTGACAAGGCATTTCATTTAAAATATATTCAATGACCAGCAAAATACTAGAAAAAATGTACATAAATTTTGCACTGCTGGTAGATATGTAAAATGGTACACCCACTGTGGAATATAGTATGGTAAGTTCTTGAAAACTTAAAAAGAAAACTATCATATGACCCAGCAATTACACTTACAGGCACATGTCCTAGGATATAATAGAAGTGTGTACATCTAGGTAACTATAGTACTAGTCACACATAAATGGAAAAATCTAAATGCCCCAAACAAATGAATGTATAAACATAATGTGGCACATATATACAATGGAATAGTACTCATCACTAAAAACAAATCCCAAATTATCTTGCAACTGAAAGCTAATATGCTCAGTAAAACTGAGAAAAAATACTGCATGATTGATCACAATTTTTTAAATGACAACTCAAAACCAAACCAAACCCACTGACATAAAATTAACTCTGTTTTTTTCTCCCCCTTCACCCCCAAATTTGGACTCAACAACCCCATGGCTCCTCATTGAATAACACCTCTGTGTGGATATTAAGTCCAATATACTTGCTGGTAATCAGTGTTTAGGACTAGAAAGATTGAAATCATTCTCCTTTGTGTTTATGGTGAGGGGAATGGTAGTACAATTGTTTGCAGTTTTATAATGTGATTAATGACACTAAGTTGTGCATAGGAAAAAGGATGAACTAGCAAATGTCATGTTATCGATATAAAATAATGGTTACAGATGCTTTTTAGATATAAACAGTCACAGCACAGAGTTAGTTTTCTGGGTTTCATACCTTAGAATCTTGGTGTTTATAGGACAAGTCAGTCAATTGGCATAATGCAATTTTTACAGCTTGTTGTCTATTATCTGGTTTGTTAAGTATTAGTGTCTTATGAATAATCATCTAAAATACAGTGATTGGTCTTTATCTTGGAGGAAAAGAGGAATCAGGAAGCCCAAAAATCAACTAAAGAAGCAGAAAATATGAATAGCTTTCTTTGTGCACCACAGCTTCCTTTACCTTGGGGCCAGAAAAATTCACTGGGACTCCACTACTACTATCCAATTAACAATTTGATCAGGAGCAAAATGGTTGGGTGCTTATCAAAAGAAAACTGGAAAACAGAACTTAAAATTTTTAAGAATCCAGGTTCACAAAAACACACTGAGATTTGAAGAATCTCATAGACTTGAGGTACTTGGTTTCCTTTCAACTAAATATAAATTTAATCCCAAAAGTGAAGAATCCTATGTTAGAATACTGTGCTATTTCAAAAAAAAGATAAAGCAAACCCCACTATATATGAGACCCCATAGAAAGCACATGGCTATAAGACAGACATCAGAAGATTAGAGGAGAAGGAAATTACTAACATTAATAAGCAAGCAATTAGAATATAAACAATGAGAAAATTGATATACTGAAGATGATGTAATTAATATGACAGGACATTATTTGTAAAACAAAATGTAGAGTGTCTTACTGTGTATATTTTCACCAAAAATACAATAAAATATATTTTTAAAATGGAAAAAAAGTTAAAAAGGGAACTTAAAAGGTATTTTATATGACAGAATCACTTCACTATGAATATAAATCTAAATTTATAAGCTTGTATTTAGGAGAATTTGAATATTTAATCATGAATTAGTCATTTTTAAGTAGTCTTTATATAACTATTACTACAATAAATAATGTAAAATTGTAAGTAAAAATAATATGCTCCTGTGTAAGTAGCTCCATGGACTTCTGCCCCAAATTTTGAACATTGGACTACATATTAACTCAGGTAATCAAAAATCAGGACTTGCCAAGCTTAGAATGAAATTTTAGCAGTTACTACTGGGGCATTTTATATGTAATTTAATTTAATTTTACATGTAATTTATAGATATATGTAATTACATAGGATTTCATCTTTGGTGCTTGCATTTAACACAAAAATGTTTCTAGACCAAAGAAGAAAAAACAAAGGTAGATAATTTTAGACTTTTTGTTTTTTAAAGAAAGAAAAAGAAAATAAGGTCATTTGGAAAATTCTAGAGGAAGTATTTATGACAACTCTAAAATAACATTGGCATTAGACAAGACCTAACTCTTGTCTTTTGAGTGCTTTTATTCTTAATTGCTTTGTTATATTCTGACATAAGAAGAAAATGTGGGTGCGGTAGACTGAATGAAGGTTTTTAAATCAGTTAATTATCTAACCTTGTTTTAACACCAGTTTTATCATATTCAAAAAGAGATAAGACTAGCTGTCTTTACAGGTGTTGTTTGTTTTTTTCCCGTGAAAATGGAAGGTAACAGTTTATGCTAAATTATAGGTATATTTTTAGGTGGAAAATTTATTCATGAATAGCAGAGTTTAAAGGGTACTCAAAGAAATGTTTTACCCAAAGGACAGAAATTGGAATAATCTGGTGAATTTTCTAAAATCTCTATAACTTTCACTGAGAGAAGGAAACTTAGAGGTCACAGTAGACTGGTTTGAAAAGAAGTAGTAGGAGATCAGACATTACCAATTAGTATGGTCTGCTCACCCTACACACTCACACACACAATGCTGAGAGATGCGAAAATGATAGAGATTTGATTTCTATTCCATGGTTAAGAAGTTGCTGTTGCTGTATGCATCCTTAAGTCCCATGATTGTGACTCCTGATGACCTAAGGCCTAACGGAATGGAATATTCCCCAATGTTAAACCTTCTTCACCATGGTTGGTGTGGCCAAGCCCATTATCTTTGCATGCACTTTCCTTGTTTTAGTGGACTCTTCACTTTACCACATGTACTAGTTTTGTTTTCGAGTTGTCAGTCTTTTTTGATCATGTAGTTGAAGTAAACAAGTTGAAAGCCATTTAAAGGACGTGGCTGACATGAATACTATCAATCCGTGGAGCCATGGTAGTGGTGTTGGTTGAACAAGTTTGGTTATTCAAACCCTTTGCCCACACCTTGGAGAACCTGCTGTAAAGATTCATAGTTTCAGAATCTGTAGGAGTCTGAATCTAATCCATGGTGTAGGTTTTTGGAGTGATCATAGCAACTTGTCACTTCCCCTGTCTAGAGTAACATTGACGCTTAGTGGAACTAGTAAATCCTGATTGATGGCAGTGCTGTGCATTAAGCACAGGATTGATTACCACAAGGTTGATGGTGTGAACCTCCTAGTAGAGTTCTGTCAGAGAAAGATGAAGTGATCTGCTTCTACAGAGAGTTAGTCTCAGAATAAGGCCTATAGAGCATTGCTATGGCTCAAGACAGTTGTGAGTGGAGGCTATTCTCTCCTGAGAGAAATTGTCCTTCTAAAACCTATCTAAATTTATAGAAAGGTACACCATGCTTTCAGAAAGGTGGACTGGTCTTCTTTTCAGTGTGCAACCAGGAAACTCAATTTTTTGACTATCAAAAGATGCTGTACCAACAGAACATTTTGGAGAGGGGCAAACATAGCCATGAAGTGAAGTCATGAGGCAGGAAGAACTCTCCTTGGTCTTGAAACTATAATGAAGCATTGAGAACTATATGTAGTTTCAGAATATGCTTGTTCTCTATATAAATTAACATGCTATGATGAGTGGGCTTTATTTATATTTTAGCAAAAGACTTCCAGTTCAAACTATGTTAGTAAAATATTCTACCAATAAATGTAGACAAATAATCACTAATAACTACTTCAGGAACTAAACTGTTTCATCTTTTGTTTTGTGACTCTTATCTTTATCACTAAATCATAATATCTGGCAACAGGTTTGCTTTGCTATCTCTAGTAAACAATTTCAGCATAAAGTAGCATTTATTTTTCACAAATTACATTGGGTGATTATTAGTAAACCACAAATGTGCACCTCTGCTACTTTTTTATAAAACTGATCTAAAAAGTGCCACTTTTGTATAATTAAAGCTTTATAACTACACTATATTTCAGTCTATAGAAGTATGTATCCTTTTTATCTAATAGAATTTGTGATTTTTTAAAAGCACTGTGTTAAATATGTACTTTGTATATAATATCTAATATGATTTTCATAGCAAGATGGGTTGCATTCTAGTTAGAAGCTTGGGTTCTGGTGGAAAAAATCCAAAGTATTCTGTTTTCACATCTGCACTTCATTGGTTCGAGTCTAGGACACTATTTACTGTCTTGTTATTCACATTACTATTCTGCAAAATATATGCAACAAAGAAATGATTTTGTATATATTAGATGGAATAGTACATAGAAAGGACCCTGCTTAAGTTTGATTCACACTAAGTGAACATTCAACATTATCTATTATTCTCTCTATTTCAGGAGGAAATTTTAAAATTAGAAATGCTGTGTAAAATGACACAAAGTCATCCACATTGTAAGCTATGGACTTACAACCTAAACTCTCTGCATGTCTTCTTAGGCATTTTTGGCATTTTTAAAGTATAAGGAGCTAATTACATACTCGACTGATCATTTAAAAAGCCATTTTTAATAAATGGCAACTCAAGATTGCCACATTATTGCCATTTTCATACTTTTTGCTTAAGTAGTCTTATACTTATATACTTCCCTTATCTCAAAAATATTTTAAATCCTATAACCCTGGTTAAATTAGTGACACTATCCAGAGAGTTACCTTATATCCCACTGGGATGATTTATAACATTCCCTAATATAAAATGATAATGATGTCCTTAAAGTGAGCCAGAGACATATATAAACCAGAACTATGAGCTTGTCCTTAATCATAGCCCTAGTTTTGATGACATGACCCTACTGGATACTCCATCACATTGAGAGATCACAAACTATATCGGTGCTATAACAATGTGTGGGGAAGAAATCAAATGGTGTCCTGTTATCAGAAAGACTCCTGTCTGAGATCTTAAAAGAAGCAGACCATAGGTAAGATTTAAGCTAAATTCACGTAGTAGGATTACACCACCTGTGTGAGCCAAGGATTTTATAATAAAAACCAAGACCAGAAGAGGGAACAATATTAGAGGTTAAGTTCTGAGCATCAGCTTTGTACAGGCAATGGAGGACAGTGAATCTCCCAAATCCACTTTAAGCACACCCATGTGGATAAATCTTCTATGACAATTCACCATTGACCAGGGATGTGAAGAGCCTTGCTAGCCAAGAGAAGATATTAGAAAAATAGAGTAATGCAACTGTAGTTAGGTTAGAATGTAGCAGTCTATTATCCCCCCTCCCCCAATTTGACCCATTTTAAATTTGTTTCAGTTTTATTTCTGCATTCTTTTTTATTGAGGGTTTTCCTGTTTTATTATTTTAGTGTTGTTGGATTTTTTTTGCTTATTTTCTCTTAATATTTTTCTTTATAAGATATCCAGACTAGGTAAATCTATAGAAACAGTAACAGAGTTAGTCATTTTTTCATATTATGGTAGGAAAATCTTGGGGAGAATAGGAGTTAATAAATACAAAAATGAGGAAATTTTCTAAAATCGATTATGGTGATGATAACACAATTAATACATTTAATTGTTTTGTTTTTGAATTATGTGTCAGAATTAATAATTTGTTAAAGAACTGTTTATCCTGATTTGATCTTCTAGACGGTTGGCAGATACTAATGTACTACTCCTTGAAAGGCATGTTTTTTCTACTGATTAGAATTGGAAAAAAGCATTAAAATGACAAAAAATGTTTTACTAATCATAGGGTCTCACTGTTTTTTATGATCACAAGAGCAAGTGCCGAGCTATATATGAAATACAAGAGCTTCAATGGAAAATAGGTGGATGAACATTTATTTTTTAATATAGTATTTTACTAAAAAAAAACCTTGCTGACTTCTCTTCATCATGCTTAAAAGAATACAGAGTAATTTCAGAAATTAACAAATATGAAGACTGGAGAAGAAGATGGCTTTTGCATGGTATTTACATTTTATAGATGAAAGAATAAAGGACTAATGTTTCTCAAGGAAGACTTTCTATATTATTTTCTTTTATTCAATTCAGAGTGTTACTGGCTTAATGATTAATATTCTACCCTAGCATTCCATCATATTAAAAATGAAATCAAGGGCTCAGCCCCAGTGGCGTAGTGGCTGTGTGCAGGACTGCAGATCACTGGTTGGCAGTTCAAACCCAGCAGCAGCTCTCCAGAAGCAAGGCTGGGTCTCCCACTCTCACCAGAGGGCAGTGATGCCCCCCCAAAAATAAATAAAATAAAAATTAAATCAAACAAAAATGGTAGGATTTGAACTATAGGGCATTAGGATTTCTTATATAAATATTTTGAAATATACTTTAATACTGCATGTCTACTCTTCACCCCTTTCCTCTGAATTTGCTGTTTTCTTTTATTGCAATCTCTTCCCCAAGGAGATACATGGATAGGGCCTTCTCACTGTCAGCTTTCTGGTCAAGCATAATTCTGTAAGTGTGCTCCTTCAGCAAGGTGCTGTACCATAGGGAAGCCCCAGGACTTTCTAATCTCTCTTCACCTACTTCATTTTTATCCAAATAATTTATAAAATACCTTTATTTTTATATTTTTCTCTTAAATGCATAATTCATATTTTAGGTATAATACATGTAATCAAGAAATATAATTTATTTCTATGCATGTATATGATCATTCTCATTCATTTTGCAATAGACTACAGAGTTCATGAGTGCAGGGTCTTTGTGCTGATCTCTGCCATCTCTCTAGCATACAAAGCCTGGTGGTGTAGTGATTAAGCATCGACTGTGATCAGTAAGGTTAACAGTTCAAAACCACCACCTGCTTTTTAGGAGAAAGATAGGGTAATCTACTCCCATAAAGCTTTATAGGCTCATGAACTCACAGGGACAGTCCTACCCTGTCCTATAAGGTTATATGAGTTGGTATCAACTCGATGGCAGTCAATGAGTTATACTTCTAGAAATAGAAGCTCTTCTGGCATCGGGAACTATATATTATTAGTGCTTGGATTCAACAATGAAACAACCTGTTTTCTGACCTAATGATCATATAAATAGAGATACACCAAAAGGTAGCTTATATTTTAAATTCAGTTGAGAATTTTAAAAGATTAATAGAAGATACACAAAACCAGATTATGAGCTTTAAACTATTAATGCAATATCAAATATCTGACAAAAACAATAAAACTGCCTCCTGATTGGTGTCCTCACTTGCAATTGTTCTCTTTCCACTGAGCATCCTCACTTGTGAGATTTGCCTTTTATTGTCTTTTCACCGCAGGTGTAAGATCCCATTCCTTGAAGGTAGGCCAATTAGTCAATAGTCATTGTGTCTGATCTATTAGAAATGTATGACTGAACATATTACTTTACGTTTATCTTTGGAAAGCCCCTTCCTGGGTCTGCTGAGCTTACAGAATTTATTCTGACAACATTTTTAGCACTTTGCACACTTTTAGGAATTGCATAATTCACTTCTAATATCTGGTAGGAATTTAGGGTATTAACACAGCTGAAATGAATGACAGTGTGTCATCCCCTGGTTCTTTGGTACTTTTTCTCTTCATGTTTGTTTACTGAAGTAACAAATGCAAGATAATAAAATGGAGTAATTCATCAATGGTATAATGTGTTTCTGAGATAAATAAATATTATAAGCATAGTTTCATCCATTTTTTAAATCAATTGTTGGAATGAACATTATGATAAGTACTTAAAATATACTATTTTGCAGATTAACATTAAAACAGAGTAAGGGAGGCTAATTTGTGATTTCCATGTTGGGCAGTTCTGCAGCCACCCATTATAGAGAGAACCTGAATACAAGTCCCATTCCTCAACTGTTTAAATTAACAGTTCACGCAACAAAAAATTAGATATCTGCTCTGCCAAACTGTTGCATACTGGCTGAATTCCACAACTGCATGTTTGTCTGTTATTCACATAGAAATTTGAATCACCAGCTGCTCTGCTGGAGAAAGATAAGGCTTTCTGATCCTGTAAAGATTTACAGACTTGGAAACCCTTAGGGATAATTCCACTCTTCTCAATAGGACCAGTAGGAGTCAGAGGTGTCTTGAGAGCAAGTGGATATTTGATATTATGCTGATATCAAAGAGTTCTTTCCACTCTCAAAGTCAGCCTCCTGCACAAAAGATCTCAGTTTTCATTGTTCCATGGGTTAAAAAAGGCGATGACTCTGTTGCATGTGATGAAACTTAATTTTGCTGTTGTTCTTCTGATAGTATAGATGTCTTTTGGATCAAGGATGCTCCTTTCACAAGGCTTCCAGGTCCACATGTTGTGCCCCACTTCTGACCCTTGCAGGAAATGGAATTCCCACACCCCTGCTTTGAAGAGGACTCATTTTATATACTGTAGGATGGCATGCCATGGACTTCTGTTCATAGTTGCTCCCAGGTGAATTTTATCAATCTCTCCCCACCCCCTGCGTGTCAGACCCCTAAAGGAAAAGCTCATTTGGTGGGAGTTAGTCTATGGCTACAAGAGCCAAAATAATCAATTCACTGATCTTGCACAAGGAAAGGCTAGATTGGTTAAAATCAGGAAAAGGTGTGTATCATTCCAGCATACTTAAACAATCTGAATGTTGAGCAAATAATTCAAGAGGTTGGGTCACATGAGGAGAACACAGCATTGGGGTGGAGGAAGTTGCATGAACAACTGGAGATATCTGGATTAGTTAGGAGCCCTTGGTGAAGATCGAAGACTTCAGCTTTCATTATGGCTTGCAACTCTGTGTAAAGAAGACAAAATCCTCACAACTGGACCAGTACACACATCATGGCAAATGTGGAAAAGTGTGAAATTGTTAAGGACTCCATTCTACTTAGAGCAATGCTCAGGTAAGCAACAGTTGAGAAATCAATTGATGTATTGCCGTGAGCAAAACTGATGCACAAGACTTGTTCAACATGATGAAGAACACCTCTTTGAGGACTAAGGTGTGCCTGACAAGGCAAAGATATTTTCACTCATCTATACGTGCAAGTTGGACAATGAATAAGGAAGGCAGAAGAATTGATGCTTTGGGATTAGGATGCAGTGAATGCATACTGAAAGTACCATCAGATGCTAGAGGAACAAACACATCTATCCTTGAAGAAGTATATCCAGAATGCTGCTTAGAGGCAAGGATGGAAAGACTTTATCTCATGTATTCTGCACATGATCTAGAGCTGAGCACCTTTAGGCAGAGGCTTATAGAAGGGTCTTCTTCCCCTTGGAAATTAACAGCATTCCCAAGAGAGCCTTGCACCATTGTGTGAGCAGGGCACCAGCCTATGGGTCCTGTTATTAAGAGGCCAAAGACCAGAGAGAGACTTGCCTACAGGTACAGCTGAGAAGAGGGGCTGCTGTGTGAATAATTGTTTCCAGTAACATGTTAGCTTCCTTAAAAGAACCCATAATAATGAGTATTGTCTGTAAATTATGCATGACCACTTCAATGAGGAACCCAGTTCAAAAGGATAGAGAGTTGGGTCAGAATTGGTAGAATGGAGCAAGTCTGACCTCATCTATATAAATCTACCTTGGGCAGTGCTGATGTGGAGTTTGATGTTTCCCTCCTCGTTGCACACCTAGAGGAGACATTCTTTCTGCCCCTTTGTCATTCTTTCTATAATTCAATTAGCTAGTCCCTCCTTCTACTATGCTCTCATAATACTTTGCATACATCTACTTCAAAATCCATTCATTCTATTAAACTTAAATGAAACATGAACTTCATAATACTATATATATTTTAAAATGCTTCCCCTTATTGCCTCAGTGTGCCATGAAAAGATATCAGTTCATTGGACATGAAAGTACAAGACAGTGCATTCAGAATAATAAACAAAGCAAAACAAAAAGAATAATAGACAATTCTTAAAAGCTGATTCTGAGACAGAATAATAGGGTTCATGATGATTCACAGTTTAAAAGAGGCAAGCTAAATCCATGTTTTAAGCAGTGTATTTGAGAGAACAATGCTAGCAACAAGAATAACAGGAGCAGAAAGAAGCAGGCAACATTTTTTAAGACAGGACAGAGATGCTTTTTCATTGAAATGATTAATTTTTCAACAAATGGATAAGAGGTAGCATCCTGACAAGAAAATATACAAAAACTAAGGGGTTCAGGAATGAAACACTGATCCAATTGCCAGTGAACTAAAGGGAATTGGTGCAGCTCTCCACAGAAAAGATTGGTGATTAAAATCAGAACGGCACCTCCTCATGGTACACGGCTACCTGACATGTTTAGGCAAATAAATGTTTAGGTTTGTAGTTATGTTTTTAATTTATTAAATTATTTCCTTTCTAAGCTGCTATTATTATAATCCTAGTTAAGATAATGATTCAAGTGTTCACTAAAAATAAAAGATTACAATAGATCAATTATGTAGACTGACTCCATGCATTGTAAATTTGGTTCACTTTTCAATCATGTTTTTGATAATTTTTATAAAGTATTTGCCTACTTTGAAGCAGGAAAATATTTAGAGTCTAGGAGTATAAAACCCTGTGGGCTTCAAGTTGACTTCGGGTGACTCTGGGTGTTGCGCAGGTGAAAGGCTTCATAGGGTTGCCTTGATTCTAATCTTTGCAGAAACAAATGACCAGACTTTCCACAGGCCACCGTTGGATGGGTGTGAGCAGACTGCAAGCGTTGTGTGGCGCCACGGTGTCTCCTTGTTTCCAGTCTGTTCCAACTCCTAATGGCTCTATGTATAATGTTTGTCTACAGCTGAGAGATGCATGGCCATACTCAACATTCCGGAGACCCCAGGTCATGGAGTAGGACATCATTCTGGTTCAAATGGACCATCAGTGTAGACGAAAAAGACCCTCAGGGTTGGCAAAGTTAGTGCCTGCAGCAGTGTGCTCACCAGGCAATAGCTGAGTATAACTCTCAGGAAAGATCAAACTCCACATCCACATTGCCCAAGGTAGATTTATATGGATGAGATCAGACTTGCTCCATTCTACCAATTCCGACACAAGTTGTCTCTCTTACAGCACTCTATCCTTCTGAACTGGGTTCGATTACTCATTGCATACTCATGGCCATGCATAATTTGCAGACCATAGTCATTATTATCGGACTATTAAGGAAGATCCCATGCTACCGCATACAATTATTCAGACAGCAGAGCCTCTTCTCAGCTGTACCTGTAGGCAAGTCCCTCTCTGGTCCATGGCCTCTCAGTAACTGGACCCATTGTTTGATGCCCTTCTCACGCAATGGTACTAAGCTCTCTTGGGAATGCCTCTAATTTCCCAAAAGGCAGAAGACTCTTCTATAAGAGTCTTCTCAGTCTGAAGGTTTTCAGCTCTAGATCATGGAGTAACAATTCTAGCTCTTCAAATTAAGTGCCTGGAAATACCTCACTCCGCAGGCATATAGATCTTCCCACTGAAGACAATCAACTTTGCTTGCTCTGTGGCCTGAAAAGTACATCACTTTTTCTCATGGCTTTTGACTCTGCTGATTCTCTAGCATCAAAATGGCCCCCGGGCCAAGGAAGTTAATGGGCAATATTCTCATGACTCAAAGACACATCCACCCTGAGTTCTTCTCTCTCATCGGCACTCATTTTTCTCCCATTCTGCGTCCGCATTCACTCATTTTATACCTGATAGCATGGTGAACAATAAAAATCCTGTTAATAATCACTCATAGCGGAGGTGTATCCAGGTGTTTTCTCACTTTCTCTTACTTGGAACTAGCAGAAAAGTGGTATTTGGTGTGCATTACAGATATAGTGAGTTAAAGAACCACATTGAGCAACTCAATGCCCTACAGTAGGAATGGAAAGAGAAGTTGCTGCATAGATTTACAAAATCTCAGAGGTTATGATTTTGATCTACCATAGAAAGATGTTTGCATAGTGGTGAATGTGCATAAGGAAAATTGGAAAGCCATAGTAGACCAACAACATAAGCAAAATATACTGAAGAGTAGAGATAATATTCAAAATGCCTCCATGATCATCCCTGATAATTAGCAAAAAAAATCTGTCAGAGAGAGGCATCTAATTCAGGTTGTTTTCACTCCAGGGGCTGTGGTTTTAACTACCAGGTCATGTTGCCACTTCCTCTTAATACAGAACATTAACTTTTTTTCACTACTAAAATTTTGGTGTATTTGTCAAAATTCTAACTGAATATAATATCTATATTTAAGAGTGTTTACATGGTTCAGCTTAGTATTTTATAGTGATAAGAAAGAGAGCAATCAATTATGACTAATACTAAGATTGCTTCAAGAAACCCTGGTGATGGAACCATTAAACACTTGACTGCTTACTGAAAGGTTGGTACTCTAAAACAATCCAGCACTTTGGCAGAAGAAAGACCTGGAAATCTGGTTACATAAAAATTGAGCTTCTGGGGGCTGAGCCCTGGTGGCGTAGTGGTTGTGCACGGGACTGCGGCCCACTGGGATGGAGGTTCAATTCCAGCAGTGGGGCTGGGCCTCCTACTCCCACCACCAGACAGCAGTGATGCCCCCCCGCCAAAAAAAAATTGAGCTTCTGAAAATTCAAAGCACACCCCGTTCTGAGTTCTGAGACTGTTCCTGTTTACAAGAGTAGAAAGTCCAGTCTTTTTCCCATGGAGTTGCTGATGCTTCTGAACCACCAGCCATGAGTACCACAGCCCAATGGATGACTCCACCACCAAGGTTCCATAACATAGAGTCAAGAAAACCCAATTGTACGTTGCCATAAAGCATTGTTCTTAATGGGGATAAACTCAGGGACACGCAGCAACAGTGCAATGATTGAGTAATACTATCAAATATGAATCACATTGATGTTATCAACCCATGTCTAGATTCAATCATGTTAATAAAAAGTCTGTAAGCTAGAACTAAAAGGAGTGTAAAGAAGATGCTACACTGAAGGCATTTGCCTAAAACAATACTTCAAGAATTGATAAAATACCAATTGAAATGTTTCAACAAGGCTATGAAGCACTAGCGCGATTCACATATCTATGCTAGGAAACTTGGAAGGAAACGACTTAGGGAACTTCTTGGAAGATGTCCATACTTCTACACATTCTAAAGGTGATTCAACAGAATGCTCACACTATATAATGATATCACTGATTACACATCAAGGTAAACTTTTTCTGAAGAACTTCAATAATGGCAGTACATTGACAGGAGCTGCCACAGGCTCATGTCAGAATGCTGGTGTCAGGTGGACCTTGTCTTAAAGCAAAGAGGAATAGAAAGCTACTTATCTGTGTTCTTTTGACTGTGTGGTCTTAACAAAGTATGGATAACCTTGGAAGAATGAAAGTAACAGGCTAACTCATTGTGCTCTTGTGGAAGTTACACATTGATGACAAGGAAGCTGTGCAAGTAGAACAAGGGAATACTGCAGGATTTAAAAACAAGAAAGTTATGAGGGGCTATAAAAATGGATTTTTTCAAAGGTATATGCTTAATTTTTTTATACAAAACAATTTTATACCCTTTTAAGTATGCTCCATTTCACTTAATGTACTTGTCAAATCTGTGATCCCATTCCTCAAAACATTTTTCAAACTCATCTGTTTGGGTGGTTGAGATCTCCCTTGTTTTTCCTTCACCTCTTCTATGTCATCAAATCACTGTCCTTTCTTCTCGTTCATTCATGGAAACAAAAAGAAGTTGCACACAGTGACGTCAGATGAGTCATGTGCTGGACAAGAGAGGCATGGTTTTGTTTGCCAAAAATTGGCGACTGAGATGGCTGTGTAAATCGGGGCATTGTTATAGTAGCAAAATCAAGACTTTGCCTGTCACAAATCAGGTCTTTTTCTGTAAAACACGTTTTTTTAAAAAAATAATTTTATTAGGGGCTCTTACAACTACTACAACATTCAGTACATCACTTATATCAAGCACATTTGAACACATGTTGCCATATAAATTTTCAAATATTTTCCACTTGAGCCCTTGGTACAAGCTCCTTTTAAAAAAATAAAGCTCCCCTTTCCCCTTCCCCTTCCTTTTTTTTAACTAATCATTTTATTGGGGACCTATACAACTCCCATCACAATCCATACCAACATCAATTGTATGCAGGCCACATTTACACACCCATTGCCATCATCACTCTCAAAACATCCTCCCTCCCTCCAGGGCCCCAGTATCAGCTCCCTATATTATCCTTCCTCCCCCCCCTTCCCCTTGAATGCTTAGTAATTTACAAATTGTTATTTTTTTCATACTGTACACTGTACAATGTGTCCCAACACTCACTTCCCTGTTGTCCGTGTCCCAGAGAGGAGGCTGCGTGTCAATCCCTGAAGCTGGTTCTCCCTTTCTATTCCTCCATCCCTTCACCCTCCTGGTATTACCACTCCTATTACTAGTCTTGATGGATCATCTATCCTAAGTTTCCCATGTTTCCAACTTCACTGTACATCTCCTGGTCTAGCTAGATTTATGTGGTAGAATTGGTGTCATGATAATGGTTGGGAGGCAGCATGGGATCTAGAGGAAGGTTGCATATTTCATAGCTCCTAACCTGTATCTTAACTGGCTCATCTCCTCCTTGTAACCCCTCTGCAAGAGGATGTCACCTCACCTATTGATGGGCTTTGGGTCCCCAATCTGTACTCCCCTAATTTTAGCTCATTGATGCCTGACACCAGATCCCTTCACCACCTCATGATCACATAGGCGGGTGTGCTTATTCCATGTGGGCTTTATTGCTTCTGAGCTGAATGGCCGCTTGTATACTCAAGCCTTTAAGACCCCAGATGCTATATCTTTTGGTAGCCGGGCACCTTCAGCTTTCTTCACCACATAGCTTCTGCACACATTTGTCCTCAGCGATCATATCAGGAAAGTGAGCATGCAATGTTATGCTTCTTAGTTCTTGAAGCCTGTTATCTAATCCCTTTGACACCTCATGATTCCACAAGCTAGTGTGCTTCTTCCATGTGAAATCATGAAGAATTTTGTCATGTTTGCCCTCATGATCAATGCTCACAGAAGCAGGTATAAAGAGGTTACATGATAAATTGCATTGTATAAATCTGCTGCATAAGATCTCTTTAAAATGTTTAAAAACAAAAATGCTGCATGATTACTTGGAGGACTAAGTTGCACCTGTCCCAAACCATGAAATTTTCAATCATCTCATATGCATTTGAATGTTTGACACTACATAAGGAAGACCAAGGAAGAAGCTATGCATTGAATTATGTTGACAAAGAATATTGAAAGTACAATTGCCTGCCAAATGAACAAACAAAGCTGTCTTGGAATATGAAAAACCTGAATGCACCTTAGAGGCAGAGATTGTGAGACTTTGTCTCATGTCCTTTGGACATATTATCAGGAAAAAGCAGACCCTGTCTGACATGATGCTTGCTAAAATGCAGAGACAGTAGAAAAGAGGAAGGGCTTGAGCAAAATGGAGCAACAAAGTGACTGCAACAATGGACTCAGGCATAAGAATACTTAGGAGGCTGGAGAAAGACATTGTGTGGTACTCCTAGTTCTTATGAATTGTAACTGCCATAGTGACATCTCACAACAATGTACTTGTGTTATTGTTTGTCAGTGTGGTGCTGTCAGTCAGAGAAAGAGCATTTCAATTACTTCTGGGGGGAAATAACTTTCTCTTTAAGTCTATAATAATTGACTCCTTATTTAGCTATCTGCCTCCCATTTGATAAGTTCAGTAATGAATAGCTCATATGCATTCATTCATAGATAAAATTGTATCTGCAAAGTGCATGTTTGGGTAGAGAGCTCATTGATTTCATTCAGTTTTACTCAAGCATGCATTTATGTGCTCACGTCTCTAATCTTTGTCTTTGAAAACCTGACCTGTATAAAGGAAGATGTTATTTCAAGTCACAAGGAAACCTCATTCTAGGAACATATGAGTTCCTATTGGAACTCATTGGATTATTATCCAAAGGAGGATTCATAGGACATAAAAAGAAAAGCAGCTGATATGGGAACTCATCGCAAGCTTTATATACTCTCACTCAAATGTTAAGTGATTTCTAACTGCTCTGTGACTCTGGTCATTAAGCTCAATAAGCATTCCTGACCTGTGATCTGGGACATCTAGGAAAATTTCACCATTCTTATATGTGCAGTCTCTTCAAATTTGAACTCCATCTACCTCTCTTCCTTTCTACCTCCCTGAACTAAACCCATGATTCTCATACACAGAGACTATCTATGCCCTTTGGGGATTCTGAGATTGCAAATATTTTGAGGAGTTCCTTTCTCCTAACGAATATCTGGTGTATTTAAACTACTGACCTGGCTGTAGGCAACCCAACATGTAACCTGCTGTTCCACCAAGGCTCTTTCCTTCAGCCTACAGATGCTCTCAAATCAAAAGCAGTAACTTTATTTACATATGCAAAGTAGTACTCTTGAGATAAGCTATCAAATTCATTTGAAAAGATATGTGAGACTATGATCATTTTCCATGCATTTTGGTATAATCTAAATAGCTCTGCTGTTTTTTTTATTCCTATAAATACAGTCCTATATGTTATTAACAAATACTGATTTTTATTTTTTCTACACTCAGGTTACAGTAAGGGCAACTAAAGGAGAAGATTTGTACAGAGGTTAATATTCTGGGAAACATAATTGAGCAATATTCTCTGCAAGCCAAGAATGGTGTGGATAAAGGAAACACATTTTTTTCCTATTGTTCTCTCCAGTTCTGCTAATTCATATTTTTCATCAGAGGTTCTTTTGCAGTTGCTTTTGAACTAGCTTCATTTTTACCAGGAGTAAAATATGCTTAAGACTTTTCACAAGTTCCTACGTAATACCAGCAACTTTATGTAAAGCTGTCTATCTCTCTTTAAAAATGAATGTACATAATGCAGTTAGTGTGTGAAAAAGGAAAACAGGGTAAGAAAAGGAAGTTTTAATTATTTCAATGCACTTGATAAGATAAAGTTAAAATTTAGTTCAAGTAAAAATAACATAACATTTTTTTTCAGCATAACCATTAAAAGAGGAAAATCACCTTAAATAAAAGGAATAATCAGGTGTTGCAAATGTTTGGGGCAGTTATTATAAAAACTGTCCCCGGGGTTCCAAATCCACTGTAATTCTATATTGAAAATGGCACACATTCTAAAGACATGCAGTATAAATCAAAGAGATGATCTTATCGCATATTAAAATAGTTAGACTTTGCTTGTAGTACTATAAAACACAGTGCACACAATACCTCAAGCAAGAAGTAATTGTCTGCAAAGGTATAATATAAGGTAGACTGACAGTATCCTAAAGATGCCTGTGTAAGGAACATGGGAGTATTTACAATGGCCAAGGGAGGAATGTGTGTTGCTACACAGGTAATATTTCAATTTTAGTTAGGAATTAATCGAACTGAGCCTATGTTTTATTGGTTTTGATATAGAAGCTAGTTTCTCCATAGTTGAAAGGTTTTTGTCTTTTGCTTTTTAATGGTAGCAATAAAAAAGATTTGGTTGGAACCTCCAACAATATTATCTGTTTCTTTTTATTTTTCTTTATTTCTTTTTTTTGAAGAGCCTACATTAGGCAGACTCCTTCGTCAGGAACCTTTTGAATTCTTCAGACTGATTGTATTTAGTATACTCCTACTCACGTCTCTGAATCGTGCTAGTATTTCAAAGGTCCTTCTGTTGTCATGCCACATTCATTAGCACCTGCTCAAAAACAAAGGCCGTGTGAACATATGTGGTAGAATGTGAATCTGTTAATATTGAACAATTTTGCTAGATAATAAAAAAGATTGATAATGAACTAGAACACTTTGCCATAAATCTAGGATAGATTTAAAGCAGAGTCATTTTTCCTTATTTGGTTCAACTTCACCTGATGGACCTACAGCAAAGTAATTGACACGTTAATCCCTAACTCTGTTCTGGGTTCTTTCTCAAAATTGGCCATTAATTGTGGTAAATAAAACCTGATCTCAAGGATAACGTAATGGCTTTGGATAAATTTTGTGATTATTTTCATTTTTTGATGGTATAATTTATACTGTAGGCTTATGGGATGAGGTGAGTATTTTTAAGAATACTTTCTTTCCAATTGACATAGCTGTCTATGCGTGGCAGTCAAGATATGCAACCTTCATAAAATACTTGACCTGCAGAAAGAGGTATTTCATTATATAGCTGGTGTTTGTTACATAAACAATAAAACTTCATGAGTAAATCAGAATGGAACAAGTGAAACTTTTGCTAAAGTCTTAGGAATGAAATGATTTTATTCTGGATGTTCGTAGGGCAACAAAGCAATCCATACATGCATCCATCGTGTATGAAAAGCACATTTGTACTTTTGTTGCCATCATCATTCTGAAAAAAATTTCTTTTTGTTTTTGTTTTTGTGGGCATCACTGCCCTGTGGTGAGAGTAGGAGGCCCAGCCTTGTTCCTAGAGAGCTGCTGCTGGATATGAACCACCAACTCTGTGGGCCACAGACCTGCACCTAAGTATGCCATCAGGGCTAAGCCCTCAAAATATTTTCTTTCTACTTAAGTCCTTGGTATTAGCTCCTTATATTTCCCCTCCCTGCTATCCCCTCCTTTGTGAGCCTTTGAAAATTTACAAATTACTATTATTTTGTCATATTGTACATTATCTGATGTCTCCCATTACTCACTTTCCTGTTGTCTGTACCCTAGGGAAGAAGTTATATGTAGATCCTTGTAATCTGTTCCCCCTTTCTATTCCACTTTCCCTCCACCCTCTTGGTATCACCACTCTTACCACTGGTCATAAAGGGATCATCTGTCCTGGATTCCCCATGCTTCTTATTCCTCTCTATACCAGTATACATTCTCTGGTCTAGCCACATTTGTAAGGTAGAATTGGGCCCATGATAGGGGGTGGGTGGGTGAAAGCATTCAAGAACTAGAGGAAAGTTGGAAATTTCATTGTTGCTGCACTGTATCTTGATTGGCTCATCCCCTCTCCATGACCCTTCTGTAAGGGGATGTCACTTAACTTATATATGGGCTTTGGGTCCCCAATCTGTATTCCCCCTCATTTATAATGAAATAATTTTTAGTTATTTGATACATGATAACTGATCCCTTTGACACCTCATGGTCACACATGCTGGTGTGCTTTTTCCATGTGGGCTTTGTTGCTTTTGAGCTAGATGCCTGCTTGTTTACCTTCAAGTCTTTCAAACCCCAGATGCTATATCTTTTCATAGTCGGGCACCATCACCTTTGCTCACCACTTTTGCGTGTGCACACATTTGTTCTTATCCTAATCTCATCCCATTATGGAGGGTTGTAACTGATTGGCTATGATTAGATAGTGTTAGCTCAGGCATGAAGGACTACTCGACACAAACGAATAAAGCACTGAGAATCAAGCCCAGTGAAATTGATACAGAATTTTAACTCTCACAATTATCCAAGTTCTCCAAATGTGATTACAATCTTGAAAATAGGCAACAAAAATGTGACAAGAGTTAGAGAGGTAGAAATGTGACAAAGATTTTGTCCAAATATTTTGGTTTTGAAGAGGATGGGGGACCATGCATTAGAGGAAAGAGGTGTGTCCTCTAGAAGCTGGAAAAAGAAAGCACACTAATTTTGGAGTCTTCAGAACAACACACACCCTACCATCACTTTTGACTTAGGCCAAGTCACACAGATGATTTTTAGACTTAAAGATCTGTTGGATTTCTACCATATTTGATTTAGGAAGTCTTTGTGTAAGTCACCAAGAAGGTTGGCAGTTTCAAATCGGCAACTGTTCCACAGGAGAGAGATGAGGCTTTCTGCTCCCATAAAGATGTGTCATCTCAGAAAGCCACAGGGGAAGTTCAATTCTGTTCTTTAGGGTTGTCGTGATTTAGAATGGAAGTGTTGGCACTGAGTTTGGTTTGATAGAAGGGGCAAATCATTACAGGAGCATGTGGCAACTCGCCCTTTCACTGCATGTCCGTGATCCAATCAACCTATTGAAATTTGGACTGCAATCTCTTTTGAACAGTCATTTGGTCTACATGCACTTCCTATATGAATCCAAATCACCTCCCATGTCCAGCTGAAATTTGTATCCTGTTCCTCAATATCTCAACCAACAGAAGTGTCTACAAATACATGCTAACAGTAGGTTGTAAAAATAATAGTGATATTATATAGGTGTGTGACTGTCTTAAACCTTTTTAAGCATCTTAACTTAGTCTTCTTCTCTGCCAACATGAGGCTAGGTTTTTTTTTAAACTTACTTTGTGCAAATTACTGCTGTAAGTCCTTTACATTGATAACTTAGTTAATTGGTTAATTTTTTACTTCTGTGAAGCCTTCCCAGCTTTTCCCACATAGTTATCTACTCTTCTATTAATTATTTTTGCATTTATAGAACAGTAATTTTCATAATAAGCCTATTACTTATAGAGATGTTTATTATGCAAATTCAAGCACTAGAAACAATTTTAGAATAACAGAATTCTCCAGTCACTAGTTAAATAATCTCCATAGTTCTAGGCTTCCAGTATTTATTACTTAGTAACTTGTTGTAAAAGAAGAAGGAATGGTAGTGACTAAATTCCTCAATTTTTTATCATGTTATTTTGGAGATTCTGAAACTCTTTTCACTCTATTTTCCCTAACATGTCAGGAAACCCCAAATCCTGTGGAACTGTTTATAGAAGAAAATTTCTTTTAGAATCATTAAAAATAATAACAAGAAAATGCTTCATAGCTTTAGTTTCTTTATTACCTTCTTCTGAATAGTAAAACATGGAGATCTGTCTGTCAGAAAGATGCCTGGTGTTGATTGAATTGTATCCCCCAAATTTGTTATAAATTCTGACCCCTGTGCATTTGAAAATAGGGTTTTCTTTTTTATGTTAAGGAAGCCATGCCAGGAGAGGACGTGTCTTAAAGCAACTCCTTTTTAAACATAAGAGTAGATAGGCACAGAAGCACTTGAGCAGGGATGCAGGAAAGAGAGGAGCCCCTGGAGAGGTCAAGAAACACCAACCAAGATGATGGCTAGAGAAATGTAATGTCTCATTTCCTAAACTATGAGAAAATAAAGAGTTTTAAAGCCACCAACTTGTGCTTTTGTTACAGCAGCACTAAGAGATCGTGACACTGATTGATACCAGGCCATTGAAATACAATCTTTGGTTTAAACAAATGCTGAACCTTTCCACGTGTTTCTCCATTATCTGTATTTTTTTTCTTTTTTTTAGGCATCACTGCCCTGGTGGTGGGAGTAGGAGGCCCAGCCTTTGCTCCTGTGAGCTGGAATTGAACCTCTATCCCAGTGGGCCGCAGTCCCGCGCACAACCACTACGCCACCGGGGCTCAGCCCATTATCTGTGTTTAGAAGTAAAACTTATCATAAGCCTGGATTGTGGACCTATCCCACGCCTAAAGAATCACATTCTGAGAAAGGTGTATTTTCCTTAAGGTTTGAGGCCTCTGTTTGCATCTCAAAAGAAGTATCTCAAAATTATTCTCCTCAAAATATTTTTATATAAACATTGGCTCAAAGCACAGTCATACAGACACAAAGCCTAATGACCTTGATGCTTTTCTATCACAATTATCATAAAATAGCTTTGTGAGAAAGACCATTGTTGAATTGCAAAAGAATGTTCTAGGATTTATGATAACAGTTTACTTTGTATTCATGTCTTTTGAGCAGGTAGGGGTTGTAGGGGTGGGGGGAGGAACGTCATGATTATTTGCTCACTGAAATTTTAAAAATACCACTGAAAGAAATTCAAAGCGAGAAATATCCTTGACTTTTAAGTGACAAAGGATAAACAATTCACAGTGAATAACTTCAAGGAACAAACAATAAATAGATGACAAACTAGGTATAGCCTTCAAAGTCTTTTTATTTTGAATTACAACTATTCATATAACTGAATTTTAAAAGAATTGTGTGTCTCTGTTTGTGAAGCACAATCTCAAACTTAAGGATCAAAGGTTAAGGTGATTTACTTTAGTTTTAATATATGTTATTCACAATATACAATAAGAGATAGATTGGTAAAAAATATGGTGCTACAGGAAAACACTGGAAAGAAATAAGAATTAAAGGAAACCATGTTAAGCACTGTTATGAACAGAATCTTACAAATAAAATTGTCTGGGATTAGATATATGGATGGATCCACAGGCTGAATGGGAATAGGACAAGGGGGTCATTTTGTTATTGCTATTCGGTGCAATTGAGTCCATCCTGTCCCATTGCTACCTTGTACACAACCGAACAGCTGTTAGTGAGCTTGAGCCCATGGCTACCGCCAGGGTGCCCACCCATCTCCTTGAGGTCCTTCATCTTTTTCACTGCCTCTTTTCTTTACCCAACACAATTTTCTTCTCTAAGGACTGGTCCCTCCTGACAACATGTTCAAAGTCTATAAGATGAAGTCCCATCATCTTTGCCTTGAAGGAACACTCTTTCCGTATGTCTTTTAAGATCGATTGGCTTGTCCTTTCAGCAGACCAAGACACGTTCAATGTTATTTCCAGCATCCCAATTCAAAGGCATCAGTTCTTCTTCAGACTTCATTATTTATTGAAAGCTTTCACATTCATACAAAACAACTAAAATACTGTAACTTTGGGCAAGTCCGCCTTACTCCTTGTTTTTCAATACCGTAAAAAGGTCTTGGGCAGCATATTTATCTAACACAATGACGCTTGATCGCTTGACTGCTGCATCCATGAGAATTGAGTGTGAATCCTGTAAGACAAAATAGCTGGCAACTTCAATCTTAGTTCCACTTACTGTGACATTACCTATTGACCCGTTTGTCAGTATTTTAATGTTCTTTAGATTGAGTCCAAATCTATACTGAAGGCTGTAATCCTTGATCTTCATCAGCAAGTGCTTCAAGTCCTCCTCCAGCAAGTTGCATCACCTGCATTATTTCAGGCTGATAATAAGCATTCCTTAAAACTATATGTCACGTTCTTCTTCATGTAAGCAAGATTCTCTAATAATTTGCTCAGCGTACACTTTGAATAAGCATGGAGAGAGGATCCAAGCCTGACTCATACCTTTCCTGATTTAAAATGATGCAGAATTCCCTTGTTCTGTTTATAAAGCTGTCTCCAGATCCAAGTACAAGTTCCTCTGGACCACAACCAAATGTTCTGGAATTACCATTTACCTCAAGTTTATCAGTAGTTTATTATGATTCACACAGTGTAATACCTTGAAGTAGTCAATAAAATACAGGGAAACTTTTTTTTTTTCTGGTAGTCTTTGTGTTCAGTCAAGATCCAGGTGACATGAGCAATGATATCCCTTGTTCCAATCTTCTTCTGTATCCAATCTGGAACCTCTGAAAGCACCCTGTCATTGTACATCTGCAGTCTTTATTGGATATCTTCAGAAAAATTTTACTTATATGTAATATCCATAACATTGTTTCATAATTTGAGTATTATGTCATAGTATCTTTCTTTGAAATGAGGACAAATATGAATCTCTTCCACTCAATTGACTTGTCTTCAAAATTTACTGACATAGATGAATGAGAGCTTTCACACAGTTTTTGGAATATTTCAATTCCTGATGCATGGTTTCTGGCTAAAGCTTTCAGTGCAACTTGAACTTTGTCCTTTAATAAAACTGGTTTTTATTCATATGCTATATCCTGAAATGGTGGAATGTGGACTAGTTCTTATTGGTCCAATGACTCTGTGTAACCTTTACATGTTATTTTGATACTTCCTGAATCATTCAATATTTTGCCCATGGAATCTCTTTCATTAACGAAACTCAAGGCTTGAATTGTTCTTAACTTCTTTCAGTTTAAGATATGCTGAGTATGTTCTTTCCTCTTGCTTTTCTAATCCTGGTCTTTGCACATTTTGCTATAATATTTAGCTTTTTTTCTTGAGCTTCCTTTAAAATTTCTATCCAGCAATTTGATGTCATCAGTTCTTCCATTTTCTTTAGTTACTAGCAAGTTTAAAGTCTCTTGTGACACACAATTTATCTTTTCTTTATAATCTGTCTTTTTAATGATCTTTATTTATATGTCTTTTTTAATTAAGGATGGTCGTGTAGTCTTCCCACATTCATCAAGTCTTCTGTCATTTGTGTTCAATGCATTAAATCAGTTCTTGAGATTTTGTCAAAATTCAAATGGAACAGACTCAAGGTTAAATTTTGGCTGTCATGAGCTTTCAGTTTTCTTCAAATTTACCCTGAATCTACACATGTGCAATTGTTGAATTATTTCACCATCAGCTCCTACCTTAGTTTTAACTGCTCACGATGAGTTTCTCCAACTTCTCATACCACAAATGTAGTTGGTTTAATTTCTATATACTCCATCTGGAGAAGAGCATAAGTACAGTCACCCTGGTATTTTTGAACAAAAATATTTGCCGTGTACAAGTCATTGGCTTTGTAAAAGTCTACCATGTGATTTTAAGCATGACCACATTTTCAGACCACTGTTTTTCCCTCTTTGCTTCCAACTTTTGCATTCAAGTCTCCCAAAATTATCAATGCATCTTAAGGGCATATTTATTTGATCAATTTCCAGCTGAGATTATTGATAGAATTATTAAATGTATTCATCACTTTCTTTAGTACCTTGTGCTTCAATTTGAATAGTTCTATTGATTGGTTATTCTTGGGCCCTATTACATATAGCATTGTACTGTTCGATAGCTCTTGAGATGTCCTTTCTGACAGCCAAGACATTCTTCTTGAATGTGTTATTCCAACATGGTGCATTTTCTGATTCAACATGGCTAGCATCAGTCCATTTCAGCTCACCAGTGCCTAGGATATCCACCTTTATGTGTTCCATTTCCTTTTTGATGGCATCCAGTTTTCCTAGATTTATATTTTGAGCATTCTATGTTCTGATCATTAGCAGAATTTTAGAGTGATTTCTCCGTAGACTGAGTCCTGCCCCATCAGGAAATGATATCCCAAAGGCTCCATTCCCATAGACTACACCCAATTCACATTACCATGGTTGTTGCCAATCAAAGAAACAAGCTCCCCCATAGTCATCTTTTTCTTTCCCACTGACCTGAGGGGCCCATCCTCCTGCACTCCCTCTCACAAGGTTCTTCTTTCATTTGTTAGTCCTCTGGTTTCTGAGCTATCTCTATGGGTATCAGTGGTTCTTTCATCCAAAGTGGAAAGTTCAATGCTTTCTTGTTTTCTCTTCTCATATGGAAGCTCCACTGAAACCTGTTGACTTCGAGTGACTCAGCTGTGATTTGAAATACCAGTGGCATAACATCCAACTTCACAGCAACACACAAGCCACCACAGATCAGAAAACTAACAGGCAAGTGGTGGAATGGGAGATTGTATATTTATGTATATTTATACACACATACATATATATTTGAGAGAGGAAATTTGTATGAGTGTTTACCTTTGCTGAAAATGTAGCCATGAATATTGTGCAGCACACAAAGAGAAAAGACACAAGGGGGTATTCCCCCAAATATAGGTGGAATCACCTGGGTAGGTTTTCTCTGATCACAGTGAATTTATTCATAAAAGAAGCTTTGCTCACTTTTTTGTGATGGCCGATTTAAGAGAATAGTATGTGGCTGAGAAATTTTGTTTTCTGCTCAGGGGAAAATGCTGCAGAAACTGTTGTGATGTCAACCATAACTTACAAAGACAGCAATATGGGGAAAATGCCAGTATATGAGTGGTTTTCTCATTTAAACAAAGGTGAAATATTAATTAATGATAACCCTCATTGTAGACATTCGTCAACTTCCCAAATGGTCAAAAAATATCTACCTATATTGCATTTGTAGTTTGTTCTACCAGGTCAGATTGCTGATCAACCTATCTATTTATAGATTCTAAAAAGATTATATTATAGTTTACAACAACAACAAAAAAGGCCTAATTTGTGGCAGACAGGGGACTGGTTTTGCCTCCACAACAATCCACATGCTAACACAGCCATCTCAGTGAGTCAGTTTTCAGCAAAATACAGTATTCTTCTCTTGCCCCACACACCTTACTAACCTGATCTCACTCTGTGTGATTTTTTGTTCTTGTTTTCATGAATGAAAAGTGCCCCAAAAGGAAAAGAATTTGATGACGTAGACCTGAAGGAAAAACCAAGGGAGGGGCTGTCAGCTATTGCAACAAATGAGTTTGAAAAATGTTTCCAAGGATGGAAGCACAGATTTGACAAATGTATTAAGTATAATGGAGAGCATTTTGAAGGAAAAAAGGGTTATTTTGAACAAAAGTTAAATTCATAATTTTGAAAACAAAATTCTGGCTTGTGTTTGTGTGTAACCATACACCCTTAAGGATCTGGGAGCTCAGAATCATACTCTTGGCGGTGACACAAAAGTCTATTGTTTCCACCAATTGAGGGAAGATGATGGCCAGATAGGTAGCTTTCACTCTGCGCTCCATGGACATCGATGAGTTGGGGAGATTTGATACATGAGTAGGGATATCAAAATGGTCTGTCGATTCCCGAGAAAATTCAAAACATTTTTCTGAATGAGAAACAGACTTCCACCATATTGCCAGCACGCACTGCAGACGTGGTTTCTTTGCTGCACTCTGAGGACCTACTGGAGACCTGCATTACAGGGCAGCCAGGGAAGCAGAGGGGTCTGCCGTGCATCAGCTCCTGTACAGAATCATCAGCCAGTTCTCTCCAGCCCAGGGTGTCCAGTGACACTCCACACAGACCCAAACCCACTCACCACCCACAGAGATACTTGTCTCACTGGGAGTCTCCCCTGGACCAGACAGCCAGCTCCCATGCCCAGGTGCCATAAGGCAGCGAGAGACTTCTGCCCATCTGTGTGCTTAATGACAACCAGCCCCCTCCCTGCCAGACCCCCACACCCCAACATCACACACATGCAGAGGGTCCCATACAGCTACTACCTTTAGGGCCTGCTAGACAGCGGACGTGCAGATCCACCACTTACTCAGAACACAGAGGGGAGGGCAGGATTGAGCCAGGAGATGGGAGGATGCCTTAGGGTAGCTCAGAATGCTGGGCCCCTACTCCACAGCTGCATTTGTGTCCGCTGTCTAGCTCTGAGTAAGTGGTGGACCTAACAGCAGTTATAGAAAATGAAGATGTTGATAGACTACAAAAAGAAATCTTCAGAATGTTGCTAAGATGTATGGAGTGATGAAATGCTTGGAGGAAAATTTCCCTAGCTTAATGAATGAAAACCAGACAACCATCCAGAATGTTGAAAGAATGCCAAGTAGACTGAACCCCAAGAAGAAAGCATCAAGATATATGGTTGTTAAACTATCCAATTATGAGGAAAAAGAGAAAGTTAGGAGAGCAGCTACGGAAAAACTGACAATCACATATAAAGGAAAACAGACAGGAATGTGCTCAAACCTATCGCTGGAAACCAAGAAGAAGAGGAGAGAGTGGAGCAGCATATTCCAAAAATTGCAACAAAACCAAGTCAACCCAAGAATACTCTATCCAGTCAAATTTATCAAAAGTGATGGAAAAGTGAGAGTCATGCCAGACAAGGAAAATCTCAAAGAATCTGCTAAAAAGAAGCCAGAACTACAAAAGATCTTCAGTGATCCAGTAGGGGCAGAAGAACAGCAATCATCAAGCACAAACACGAGACTGCCACACAGAACAACTCCACCTAGAGACCATCAAAGGGAAAACAGTCACCAAGATAACTGGCTCAGTGATGGAAAGAAGGCAAGAATAAACCATAAGGGGCTGAACCCTGGTGGCATAGGTGTTGAGAGCAGGACTGCAGCCCACTGGGTTGACATTTCAAATCCAGCAGCAGCTCTCCAGGAACAAGAGTGGGCCTCCTACACCCAATAGAGGGCAGTGATGCCCAGAAAACAAACAAACAAGACCAAACCATAAACACACATGAACACAAGCCACAGAAAAGAAATGGAGGTAGGAAAACACCCAACACAAGAGTGACAAAACGACATCACAGGGTGTACAGATAGAAGTTATAACTCTGAATATCAATGAAATGAACTCAGGTCTTGAGAGACAGAGATTAACAGACTGACTTAGAAAACACAACCCTTTGATCTGTTGCATACAGAAACACTCCTCAAGATTACAGACAAAAATATGCTGAGAATCAAAGGCTGGAGAAAAACATACCAAGCAAACAGAAATTCAAAAAAGGCAGGTGTAGCAATCCTAATCTCAGATAAAATTAACGTCGAAGTGCAAACCATAAAAAAAGATAAGGGGTACACTCTATAATGCTCAAGGGAATGATAGAGAAAGAACCACTCAGTATTCTAGACATTTGCACTCCTAATAAGGGTCCAGCGGCATATGTCTGACAAATGCTCCAAAAGATGAAAAAAAGAAATCACAGCCTCAAGAGTTATAGTAGGTGACTTCAATACACTGCTCTCTGAGAAAAATAGATCACTGGGAAAGAAAATCAATAATGAGGCATTAGATCTAAACACTACAATTTGTCGATTGACCCTGATAGATATTTACAGACCTATCCACACAAAGACAAAAAAATTCACATTATTTTCAAGACCACATGGCATACATTCAAAGATGGACCAAATATGAGGACATAATTTGAATCTGCATAAATTTAAATTCATTGATATCATACAGATCTCTCTCTCACCCCACTGTTCATAAGATTAGAAATAAACAAAAGGAAGATAAACAAAATAAGTATAAACAATTGGAGGATGAAATACTCCTTATTGTAAAAGGAGTGTGTACTGACTTAGATCAGGGATGGAATTAGGAAATTTCTAGAAGCCAATGAGAATGAGAACAAGATATACAAAAACCTATGAGACATAGCAAAGGCAGGAGGTTTCATGGCATGACATGCATGCAGAAAACCTACAGCAACTAAAGCAGAGTCAACTAGACAATCCAAGTAATAGCAAAAGAAAAGAAATAATAAAATTGAGGTCTGAGATTCAGGAGAGGGAAAATAAGAAAACAATGGAAAAATTGGTGCACCTAAAAGTTGGTTCTTTGAAAGGATGAATTGAATCAACAGAACTCTCATGACTTTAACCAAATAAAGGAAGGAATATATTTCTATAGTAAAGATGAGGGTGAGGAATGAAAGTGGGGACATTATAACAGACACTTGTGAAATCAAAAGGAAAATTATACAGTACTATGAAGGACTGTACTCCAATGAATTCAACAATTTGGAAGACATGGACAAATTCTTTGAAAAAACAATCCCTTTCTAGACCATGTGGTTGGATGGCTGTCAGGAACCTCAACAAACCCATATCAATAGAAGAAAGGTACACGGTTATCAAGCGATTTTCAACAAAAACCACTTGGACCAGATTCACTGGAGAATTCTGTCCAGCATTTAGGGAAAATCTAACACCAATTCTACACAAACTCTTCCAAAACATAGAAAAAGACAGTATACTCCCAGATTCCTTCAACGAAGCTAGTATAACTTTGATACCTAAACCAGCCAAGGATCTAACTGTAATTGAGAACTACAGACCAATTTCCCTAATAAATATCGATGCAAAAATCCTTAACAAAATACTAGCCAACAGAATACAAAAGCATATAAAACAAATAAGTCACTTTGACCAAGTAGGATTCATACCAGGGATGTAGGGATTTTTCAACATATGAAAGACTGTTCAAAACATTTGCCACATGGGCATAAAAAAACTATAAGAACCACACAATAGTATCGATGCAGAAAAAGCATTCAACAATATTCAACGCCAATTCCTGTTTAAGACACTTGAGAAGACAGGAATAGAAGGAAATTTCCTCAAGGCAATACAAGCTATATATGAAAAACAAACTGCCAATGTAGTAGGCAATGGATAAAAAATGAACACAATACCACTAAAAAAGGGGACCTAGCAAGGATTCCCCTTGCCCCCACTCCTATATAATATCATACTGGAGGTTTGGGCTGACAACATCAGGCTAAGAAAAGACATCAAAGGTATTTACCTGTGGAAGGACGAGGGGAAACTATCTTTATTTGCAGATGATATGATTTTTATATGGAAAATCCCAAAAGCTCTACAAGGGGAGTACTGGGAGCAAAAGAGGAATATTGCAAAGTGGCAGCGTTTAAGAATAACAAATTGAAGTCTATCAGACTGCTATACACATCAGATAAAACCACAGAAGAGATGAAAAATATGGTCCTTTCACAATAGGCAAGCACAAATTGAAATATCCAGGGATATACCTGACTAAAAGAACAAAATATCTATACAAGGAAAACTACAGAACACTATTACAAGAAATCAAGAGTGACCTCAACAAATGGAAGAGTATCCCATGCTCATGGATCCGAAGAGTCAACATAGTAAAGATGTCAGTTCGACCCAGCCCACTATATGTTTAATGCAATTCTGATATAATTACTCTCATCTTTCTTGAAAGAAACGGAAAAAAATGACCATCAAATTCATATGAAAATGGAAGAATCCCAGAATCATCAGAGAACTCTTCAAGAGGAAGGACACAGTGGAAGGGCTTGCTTTGCCTGACTTTAACACATATTATATAGCCACAGTGGTCAAAACTGCCTGGTATTGGTATAATGACAAACACTCAGACCAGTGGAAAAGAACTGAAAACCCAGGAATAAAAATATCAGCATACAGACAATTGCTCTTTGATAAGGGTTCCAAAAATATCAAATGGGAAAAAGAGGCCCTCTTCAACAAGTGGTGCTGGAAAAAATGGATAGCTAGCTGCAGAAAAATGAAACAAGACCATTGTCTAACTCCATGCACAAGAATAAGCTAAAGATGGATCACAGAACTCAAGGTAACACCCCAAACTATTAGCACCACCAATGAGGAAATTAGGACCAACCTGAGAACTTTGGCACAGGAAATACATAAACTATCAGAGATAGGGTAGGACACAAACACAGAGGAGGAACAAATTGACAAATGAAATATACTGAAGATAAAATACCTGTGTACATCAAAATAATTCACCAAGAGAGTAATAATAGAGCCCTACAATTGGGAAAATATCTTCAATAATGACACATCAATCAAAATCTAAACTAAAATCTACAATACACTGATAGCTTCCAAAAAGAACAAAAGTAACTGAGGTGGACAAAGGACCTGAATAAAAGTTTCACAGAGGCAGAAATTCTAGTAGCTAATAAACATATGAGAAAATGTTCCAGATCATGAGCCATAAGAGAAATGCAAATCAAAACAACAATGAGATGCTACCTAACACCCTTAAAGACAGCACATTTCAAAAAATCAGAAAGCAACATGTATTGGAGAGACTTTGGGGAGACAGGAACTCTAATCCACTGTTGGTGGGTCTGTTTGTATGTACAGCCACTATGGAAATCACTATTTGATGATATCTAGAACAGATGGAAATTGTCCTACCATATGACCCAGCAATCCCCCTACTGAACATATACCCAGAAGAGACAAGAAACAAACCATGGCCAGATATCTGTGCTCCAATGTGCATCACAGAACAGTTCACAATTGCAAGGAGTTAACGCAAATTTCCATCAACCAAAAAATGGATTAAAATGGTGGTACATACATACAATGGACTACTATGCATTGCTGAAAAGAAGTGATCAATGCATGAAGCATATCACTGCATGGGAATAACTGGGGGAAATTATGATAATGAAGTTAGCAAGGTGCAAAAGGACAAGTACAACATAAGTCCACTGAGGTAAGCTTTAAAAAATGCAAATGGGGGCTGAGACCCTGTGGCATAAGTGGTTGAGACTGCAATCTGCGGGCATGGCAGTTCAAATCCAGCGACGACTCTCAGGAGCAGCGTTGGATTGCTCCCATGACCACCAGAGGGCAGTGATGCCCCCCCCTCTCAGTGCAAATGTGGTATAAAACAGGCAAAATGGGGAAAGCTACTATATACAGAAATTTCTGGGATGAGGCCCAGGTAGAATGGCAGGGGTCAGACCAAATCCAAGGCTACATATAGTAGCCAAATGAGGAAGGGAGGGGGAGATGGCAATGTGTAATGAGGGAATAGGACACTAACCCACCCAAGGGGAACATACTGTTCATATCTCCACAGGGAAAGAGGAACTAAACTTAAACCTGGTGTTCCAGGATGCCAATGCAACATGATGGCATGGAGTAGGGAAGGAGCCAGTGAAGGGATATGAGGGCCTAGTCATAATCCCAACTACATGGACAGTCGCCCCTCCTCTCAGGGGAGTTTGCTTTGGAGGTCAGCACTGAGGCTGCAGCGTGGGGAGAGGGACATGACTTCTAGAGCACATGTGAGTAAATGAACAGGGAGGAAGAGAGAATGAAGTGCATTCTGGCCCATCAAGCCTCAAGAAAAATCTCCCCACACAGAACAGCCAGTGCCCAGAAAGGACCATATGTTCAGCCACCCTCTCTATGGCCTACAGTATCCCTTTCTGTTCCCAGACTCTATGGGGACAACACTGGAGAAGCAGGGGTGGGAGTACACCCAGTCTGCCCTCACCACACCAAGGCAAGGAGTGCAGCAGAGGAGCAGGAGGTGCAGAGCATCGATTTCCTGAGGGAGTGTCACAGATATTCTTTCAGGTCAGGATGTGGCACCCCATCTGACTCAACCAGGGGACACTCCTGGAGGTCAATGAACAGACCTTGAACTACTTATAGGTTTTATTTTTCTTGTTGCTGTTATTATTATTATACATACATACATACACATCCAGATATTAGTTTTTTGGTGCCATCCTTTTGTTTTCTTTTGTCGCTTCATCTGATGACATCTTGTTTTTTGTACATATTATTACCTCTGTAAGTCTATCTAGATAAGATAGGCTGCATGAACACTCTGGAGGAGAAAACAATGGGACTAATGCTTCTGGGGGGACATGGGATATAGGGAAGTCAGGGAAAGGGGTTGTGCTGACTATTCCAGGGATAAAGGAAGAGCAAGTGATCCAAAACCTGTGGCAAGGTGCGTGTAAGAGGCCTGATAGGAACTGATCAAGAGCAAAACAGAGAGAAATTACTGAAACCCAAAATGAAGGACGAGAATGATGGTGGGACAAGAGGAAAGAAAAACAAATAGAGAAATGAATTGGGAGGCAAAGAGCATTTACAGAGGTATAAATACAGGCATGAGCATAATTGAATATATTTTTATATGATGATGGGGAAATAGATCTACATGCATATACTTATAGGGTTAGTATTAAGGCAGCAGATGGACATTTGACATCTACCCACGTACTTAGTCAATGAAAGAACACTTTGTTCTATTAAATTGGCATTCCATTTTGCTCACCTTCCCGACAAAATCACTGAAGACAAATATGTGCACAAGCAAAAGTGGTGAAGAAAGCTGATAGTGCCTGGCTATCAAAGATAGAGTATGTGGGATCTTAAAGGCTTGAAAGTAAACAAGTTCCATATAGCTCAGAAGGAACAAAGTCCACATGGAAGAAGCACCCCAGCCTGTGTGACCATGAAGTATCAATGGAAGCAATTATCAGGCATCAAAGAACAAAAATCATATCATTATATGCCCACCTTCCTGACATGATTGCGGGAGACAAAGATGTGCATTAGCAATTGTGGCGAAGAAAGCTGATGGTGCCCTGCTATCAAAAGATCTCATGTCTGGGGTTTTAAAGATTTGAAGGTAAACAAGTGGCCATCTAGCTCAGAAGCAACACAATCCACGTGGAAAAGCACACCAACCTGTGTGATCATGGTGCTGAAGGGATCAGGCATCAGGCATCAAAGAACTAAAAATTATGTAATTATAAATGAGGGGGAATACAGATTCACGACCCAAGATCCATCTGCAGGGGAAGTGACATTCCCTTACAGAAGGGTTGTGGGGAGGAGTTAAACCAGTCTGTGTACAGTGTAGCATGCAACTTTTCTCTAGTTCTAAAATGTTCTCCCTCCTACTATCATGATCTGAATTCTCCCTCACAAATCTGGTTTTACCAGAGGATGTACGCTGTATAGATAGGAACCGGAAACATGGGGAATCCAGGATAAATGATCGCTTCTGGACCAGTGGGGAGAGTAGTGACACCAGGATGATGGAGGGAAGGTGGAATAGAAAGGGAGAACTGATTATAAGAATCTACATATAACCACCTCCGTGGGGTATGGACAACAGGGAAGGGAGAGATCGGTCAGCATTCGATATGACAAAATAATTATAATTTATAAATTATTAAGGATTCATGAGGGAGGGAGGAGTGGGGAAAGAGTGGAAAAAGAAGGAGCCAATAACAAGGGCTTAAGTAAAAAGAAAATGTTTTGAGAATAATGATGATACCAAGGGTGCAAATGTGCTTTGCATACAGTATATATATGTATGGATTGTGCTAAGAATTGTATGAGTCCCCAACAAAATGAATTAATAATAAAAAGTCCATTTTATTACACTGCTGTCTCATTTCACCCACCCTTCTGCTGTTTGTAAGACATGAAAAGAATAAAGGAAAAATTTATAAATTTATGGAGTATGGGGGAGAGAGGGAGGGAAGAAAATGAGCTAATGCTAAGGACTCACATAGAAAGACAATGTTTTGAAAAAGATAATGCCCACATATGTACAGATGTGTTTGACAAAATTGATTGATGTATGAATTGTAATAAGAGCTGTAAAAACCCTCAATAAAATGATTTAAGAAAAATCAATGATCATAACACATTCCACAATGACAATGTTCTACAACCTGTTCCCAACCTGTGAGTCATGACCCCTTTGGAGATCAAATGACTTTCTCACAGGATTTATAATAGTAGCAAAATTAAAATTATGAATAACAAGAAAATAATTTTGTGGTTGTGGTATTACCACAACATGAGGAACTGTATTAAAGGGTTGCGGCACTAGGGAGGTTGAGAAACATTGCTATAAAGAATGCTCGGGTGAGTAGCAACTAAGATCTTAAAAGCACGTGAGCTGCTATGTAAAGGGACAGCATTGGTCTCTTTATGTCTGAAGGTAATAGTACGGATGACAATAGAAGACACCTGGAAACAATTAGGCCAATAAACTAAGGGATTATACAAAATAAGTTTTCACAACCCAGAAACCAGAAGATCTTATATTGCCAGATCACACCGAAAAGGACCACATTAGAATATCCAGGATAGAGTGGGAGTAAAATATAGAGAAGAAATCAAAATCATAAAAGAACCCAAGCTCTTTCATTAGACAGGTACCCCCAAGACTGTAGCACTTCCTCACACTGTCGGACTGGAAATTGAAAACCCTGAGACTCAATTATCAGGCAAATAATAGATAAATCTGTAAGGGAACCAAAAGTAATATTGAGGTTTTCTCACCATAGAATGAGCAATTATTTGAAATCAAAAGGGTAGCAGTTAAAGTTCAAAAGGATTTTTAAAAGAATGAAGAATGGAAACAGAAAATAAGATGTAATGTTACAATGTGAAAATTGCACTCAATGTTATAAAAAGTGTATGAATTGTTGCATAAAAATCTGATCTGTAAACCATCACATGAATCACAATAAGAAGTTTAGAAAACACATGCCATCAATTTCACATGCAATGCAAAATGCTTGATTTCTTCATTTGTAAAATGAAGATAGTGTTTATCTCATAGATTCACTACAAAATTAAATATTAAAATATATTTACTGTGCCTGTCACAAAGCAATTTCTCATTAATGTTAAGTATATTTTTGTTTGGCTATGATTTAAAGTTTTAAATATTTTATTTATAAATTTTCAATTCTTCAAGAAATGTTTAGATAAGAGTAGCACAAAGAGCCCAATTAGTACTTATATTGATCCACCCCATTTCAATAAGTTGAGTAATATATGACTCTGTGCTACCAAATAATTCAGTGTGTTTCATAAAAATAAGCATATGATTTTAACTAATCACAGAAGATTCATAAGCTATAGTAAATGTAGCAATCTAAGCTTTAATCTATTATCTCCTTCCCTTTTTTATGTAAACAAACAATTTTCTTAGATCTCTGCTGTTACATCTGCACTGTGTTGGATCTAGATATTGTATTAATTGTGTTGTCTATTTAAAATTTTCTTACATAGAATACTACCACAGCTTGTCTTTTGTAACCTTTGCATTTTTATTTTCCTTTTCATGTTTAATGGAGGTTGACTCATTTTGTGTTTTCCTGATGAACCTTCATTATTAGATTCACAATTTAGATCTTTTTTCCTACTCCAACTTATCTAAAAGTGCTGATAAAATCTGTCATCAATAACAGTAAGGTTGACATTTGAAATATCAGTGGCATCGTTCTCACTAATAAAGCAACATGCAAGCCACCACAAAATGACAAAGTGATAAATTATGCTAATTTTTGCTCACTTTGAACAGATTGGGCCAACCTTCAAGAAATTGATCAGCAATTGTACAATTCTGCTTGACTATGGAATGATAGAATATATGTATTAACTCCCAATCAATAATAAATTGAAAAACAACAACAGCAGTAACAACAAAACTCCACATCAATCCAGAAGTGGGTTTGGGGCTTGCACTAAATCTTAGCTCCCACATCATGTCCCTGCTAAATACTCAGCCTCAGGAAGGAAGCATAAAAGATATGGGTGCTACCACAAAATGTGGCAAAACAAATTTAGATGGTGTGTATCTATCAGATAAAATAGCATCTTAAAGGCTTGTCTTCAAGAAAGCAGCCATCTAAAGGAGATGTCAACTAAGTCCACGTGGAAGAAGCACACCATCACCAGTCATGAAGTATTGGAAATCATATAATTCACATTGGGGAAGTGGGCACATGGAAACATTGGACAGTGTACAGTATTACAAAATAATAATTTATAAATTACCAAGGACCTATGAGGAAGCAGGGAGTGGGGAGGAAATAGATAAAGGAGAGCCAATACCAAGGGCTTAAGTGAAAAGAAAATGTTTTGAGAAGGGCAATGGCACCAAATATACAAATGTGCTTTGCAAACAATGAATGTATGTGTAGATTGTGATGAGAGTTGTATGAGTCCCCAATAAAATGATTTTTTAAAAATCATATAAAATCATTTAAAAAAAATCACCGGCTGAGCCCTGGTGGCATAGTGGTTGAGTGTGGGACTGCAGTGCATTGGCTTGGCGGTTCAAATCCAGCAGCAGCAAGGCTGGACCTCCCACTCCCACCAGAGGGCAGTGATACCCCCCCAAAAAACAAACCAAAACAAAAAAAAATCATATAATCCAAAATTAAAGGAGGGATTAATATCAGAGTCTAATTTCAGAAAATCTGGTTTGCAGAAGGCTATCGATGACAGTGGGGACCCAAGAATCTTTTGTAGGAACAACATAGGAAGTATACTGTGGTTTATCTCCAGTATAGAAGGTCAAAGGCATAAGTCTGACTTGAACAGTTAACATGCTATCAGTTGATCATCCCCTGTTATGTATGCTGGCCATGATCTGGTATTCCACATTTTCTGTATTTTTGGTTTGATTTCTTTTTATGTATTCATATTAGGGTCTATCTCACAGGTGTTGTGAGGTTTGTGAGGACTCGTGTTTGGGGTGGCGGGTTACAATGGTGAAGAGTAGCAAAAGGGAGACATTAGAAAGGAGTCCAGGAAATAAAAGATAGTTAGTTTGGAAACTGATTGTGGTAGCAATTGTACATTTCTGCTTGACATGATTGAACTATGCAATATATGATATATGTATTTTCTCCCAATTAATAATAAATTACAAAGTAGAAAAGTGGGTTAATGAAGATATGGTTAGGTTAAAATTTAGTATTCTATCACCTGTCTGCTTTTTTATTCATTTAAAATTTATTTTAGCTGTTTATATTCTTATTATCTTTTGGACTGAGATTTTTCTGTTTTATTTTGTTATTGTCTTTGGTGGGATTTTTTTTTTTGCTTTGCTTTTTGCTTTTATATTTTCTTTCTATGAAATCCAGGACAGATAAATCTATAGATATAGCAACTGAATTAAAATTTGTTTAAGTGATCGAACAGGGAGCTGATAATGATTACAATTAAAAAAAAGTTTTTAAAAAATACAAAATTCTTCATCACAGTTACTTTCACTTACTGAATATGGAACTTTTCAAGTCATGGAAAGAAATGCTGCCAGCCTTTTTTTATACTAAAATAAGACTAAGTAAGAACTGCGTGCACCTGTTCTGAATTCCCCACAAATTCAGCTTAAAAGCACACGTAGTAGAGACAGTGAAAAAGAGGAAGGCCATCGACAAAGATGGATGGGCACTATGGCTGCATGGACAATATCAACCATCAAAACAAGCACGACGATGAGACAGGACAAGGGAACACTTGGGGTTCTGGTAAGGAGAGTTCCTAAGTGTCAGAACCAGCTTGATGGCAGTATCAGAAACAATTACCTGTTTGTCTATGCATTACACACGTATTCAAAAGCCAGCAAAACCATTGCTATGAAATCAGAGAATGTTGTATTAAACAAAAATTCAAAACTTGCAGCTCTTGGTTCTTGGCTTGTCCTCCATCTACGTCTGTTCCCCCAGTCATGTGTCCATGTGCCACATTGTGATAGCTTGTGCTTTTCTTGATACTGAAAGCTGTGCCAGTGGATTTTTAAATGCCAGCACGGTCACCCAAGGTGAGCCAGTTTCAGCAGAGCATCCAGAAAAGGATCAGCCTACAAATAAAGATGAAGCAGTCAATTTCTGAGTGAATACACACTCAAAACTTTATGAATAGCATTGAAATAATGTCTAAGAGAGTGTCAGAAGATGGATCCCTCAAAATGGAAGTCACTCACAGTTACAACTGAGGAAGTGCTGCTTCCTCAAGGTACAATTGACCTTATGGAAATGGAAAGGAAGAAAGTGTTGGGTCCATCATTTGTGGATGGGACACGTCTCAAATTGCGAAGAAAACTGAATAAGGAAGACTAACGAAAAATGAATGCACTTGAATTATAGAGTTGTTAAAAAAATATTGAAAGAAACATGGATTGCCAGAAGAACAAACAGCCCTGTCTTTGAAGAAGCTGGACGGAAAAACTACATCTCACATACTTTGGACAGGCTATTAGGAAAGACCAGTCCCTGACAAAGGACATTGTACCTGATAATATTGCGCATCAGAAAAAAGAGACAGACCCTGAAGGAGATGAGTTGACATGGTGACTAAAACAACGAACTGAAATATAGCAATATTTATGAAGATAGGGCAGTGTTTTCTTTTGTTGTGCTATGGTCACCATCAGTGAGAAACAACAAGGAGACCCCTAAAAATAACTGGTTTGTATATTTCTGAATTTATTAACCATTCCATGGAGAATTCTGTAATTTTTTATTTACATCTCTTTAAATGGTAGTTTTGGAAACTTTGAGATATTCAAACAATCTTCCTTGACTTTTGGTAACAAGAGGATTTCTGAAGGGGCAATATCAGGACTATAAAGTGAGTGAGTAAGGTTTCATAAATTAATTGTCATAGGACACCTATTGCTACCTGGAAGAATGAACAGGTGTTTTGTTATAATGGGAAAAAATTCTCAGATCAATTTTTCTGGCTTTTTTTTACCAATACAATTTTAAATATTCTTTAATTGTCTAATAAATCACCAGATCCCTTTTTGTCATTGGAGAAATATATATCAAGATTACCCTTTGTGGAGTCCTTCAAAGACGTCACTGTGACTTCTTGACTGAACTCTCTGCTTTGAAACCAGCTAGCCCAGCAGGTAACCTCAGTGACCCAATTTATAACTAGTGTATGGGGAATTTTGAAAGTTGGCAGAAAAATTTATCTTGAAAATCATTCATTTATTCTTGCATCTATTTATTGAACACTACAGTTGGCAAAAAAGAATGGTGATCATAATACAGTGTATCAATGAGATATTACTTTACAATACATTCAAAATAATTTATTACTGTGCTCTTTAAAAATGAGGAGGAGTAAAATCCAAACGTGACTCCGCTTGCACTGGAAGTTCAGCCAGCAAGGTGGTCTAACAAATAGAACCTGAGAGAAGTATTCAAAGTATAGTGCATGAATTTGAAACTGAATCCTAAAAGAGCTTCCTTTTCCTCCTCTCTCCCAGGGATTACTCATTCCGTGGGAATCTACTGACTGTGTTGTTAATATACTCAAGCAGCTGGGCCAGTAATGATGGATTCCTCTGAAGAGGCATTTAAAATTGAAGCCTATGTGAATAGCATTTCATAGAAGGTACTCCATGCTCAGGGAAAATTTCAGATAGGCACTGCTCTGGTCAAATTTTATTGCAATTTCCCGATATACTCTGAGCCAAAACCATCTAGCTAATTCAAATCCTGATCAGGAAACATGTTTTCTTTTAAGCTAATAAATTAGTGATAAGGAGACGTGGTGTTACTATGGAGTAGACATTGACCTTATAAGTGAAGTGTTGGCAGTACAACCCAATGGCCAAACTAGGGAAAAAAGTTGAGTCTGTCTGCTCTCTAAATAAAGCTTAAGAATTTAATGTGCATAATGAATTATCTAAACTAGGGGATTCTGTACACTTTAAAACCAGTCACTGTGAGTTAGGTTCAACTCCAGGACAGTGGATTTGAGTTTTATTTTTGTTGTTTAAATTTGTGGTAAATTTTTACATAATAATTGTTAACAAATAGATTTCACTTCCCACCCTAAACAAATCAGATATGATAATGTTACTGTTAGGGGCTAGTAGATAAAAACTGCTTCACAGTTCACACTATTTATAACAAAATGAAACGCTGCCCAGTCCTATATCACCTCACAATTGTTATGTTTGATCCCCAGTGATTATCCATCTCACCGTGCAGCCACTGTACCGACCCATCTCTCTGAGGGTCTTCCTCTACTTTACCAAGTTTCCTTCCAGATAATGGTCTATCCTGATATTATGTGCAAAGTATGTCACAAGAAGTCTCCCCATTCTTCCTTCTAAGGAACATTCTGATTGTACTTCTAAGACAGATTTGTTTATGTCAAATTTCTCCTACAGTCTTCCTTATTCATTGCACAACTTTCATATACATATAAGATGAATGAAAATATCTTGATTTATATCAGGCACACCTTAGTCCTTGAGGTGGCATATTTACTCTGTAAAGAGACTTTATGGAGACTGTTCAATGTGATATGCTGTTGAATTAATTGACAGCGACTTTCATGAGGCCCAATTGTAGTTCCAAGTAAAATAAAATCCTTTAATTTCAATCTTTCTCCATTTATTATAATGTGTTGTACTGGTCTAGTGGTGAGGATTTTTAATATACATAATGAATTGTAATCCATACTAGGGAATGCTGTACAGTTCAAAACCAGAAAAATGTACAACAGGTGGGCTTCTTTTCACCATATGTATTCAGTCTGTATGCTAGAAGCTGAACAATGTGAAGAAGAATGTAACATTGTAATCTGGGTAATGTTTGCCATCTGAAGGTTCAGATGACATAAAATCAGGAGGATCTGAAGCACTTTATGCTGAAGAACAATAATTATGATCTTTTAGTTGACTTGAAATCCATTGTAAAGAACATCCAGATCCTCACTAATGAACCATAGACACATAATCGTTAAGGGAGAAGATATTGAAGATGTTGAGAGTTATATTTTCCTTGGATCCATAGTCAACGTCCATGAAAGCATCCCTCAGGAAGTCAAAGGATGAATTGTTTGGGCAAACCTGCTGCACAAAATCTTTCAAGTGCTAAAGAGCAGGGCTGTTCCACTTTCAAGACTAAGTCGTGCCTGACTCAGGAGTACAAACGAATCTGTCTTAAAAGAAGTGCAGCCAGAATGTTCCTTAGATTTGGAAGACAAAACTTACTTACGTACTTACTTGCATACTTAATCAAGATAGATTAATCCTTGGAAAATGACATTATCATTGGCAAAGTAGAAGGTCAGCAAACATAAATAAATAAATATGAAGAAGACCCTTAACAAGATGGGTTGTTGAAGCGTGGCTGTGACAATGTGCTCTAACATGGCATTGATGGTGAAGATGTCTCTGGGACAGAAAATGCTTTGCTCTGTTATACACTAGGTTTCTATGGGTCAGAATAGACTAGCGACCATATATGTGGCAGTCATGTGCTTATGTTAATTTATGATTGAAATGTAGGGGTGGAGTCTAGCCTGTTAATCTGGAGATAGTCATTGAGTAGGCAATGAGGCCTTTATGTGGGCGTGGCTTTCTCCTGAGTCTTCTGAGAAATCTCGTGATATTTTCCTCTCGAAGATGAAAAGCTATCTTCCCCAGTTGTTGGGAGTTAGTCTCAGAGACGACGAATCATGGATAAGACAAGATGGCAGCGTCTGAGAAGCTGGAGGAGCTGGCAGAGAGACCACACTGCTTTGCCCTGATGGAGCCAGACCTCTGAAGCTGGGGTGGCCACATGGAGACCTCTGCCAGTGATGAGTTGCTTCTGCTGTTGATGGACCCTGAGTCCTGGAAACGAGGAGGCATGTGGAGACCCTTGCCAGCGCCGGGATTCTGCACCCACTGACCTGTGACTTCATGAGTCAGAAGGAGATTTTATAGACTGATTTCGGGCATATGGGTTAATATCGGACTTACGGCTTTGAACTGGGCTGGGCTCAATGTCCTGTTCCTCTTGTATATACGCCTTTTTCTTATATCCATATGTGAGTCTATGAAATTTGTTCTTCTGGTCTACCCAGACTAACACAACAGACAACATAGACCACCAACAGTTATGAAGGGAGAAGTCTCTGATCTTTACCAGCAAGTACTTTCAGCAAGCACGGTTGTGTCAAATGCCTATATCAAGTTTCTAGGAAGCTTTCCTCTGACTTGATACTCGGTTCTTCTTCAGAGTTCAGCTTCTTGAAGTACTTGTTCAGCATACAGATTGAACAAGTATGGTGAAAGGCTACATCCTAATGCAAATGCTTCCTTATTTTAAACCATGGAGCGCTCCTTTGTTATGTGCTAACTATGAATCTTGGTCTGAGTATAGTTGCTGCATGAGTTTTGGAAATCTCATTCTTTTGCAATATTAGCCTTAGCTTGTTATGATTCACACAATCAACTTCCTTTTCAAAGTAATTAAAGCACAAGTAAAACTTTTTCTAATAATCCTTGCATTCGGTCAAGAGCCATCTGTTATCAGCAATGATACCCATCCTGCTGCATCCTTTGCTGAATACAGCTTGGATTTCTGCAAGCTCCCTGTCAATGTACTACTGCAACCATATTTTTTGAATGATCATCAGCAAAATTTTACTTACATATGAATAGTAATAACATTATGATTTCTACATTCTGTTCAATCAGTTTCCTTTGGAATGGGCACACATATTTCTCTTCTATCCATTCTCCAGATAGTTTAGCTTCCAAGTTTCTTGAGTGTTTTCAGTGCTGTATCAGTTTACTGAAACATTGCAATGGTTATACTATCAATTTCTGGAGCCTGTTTTCATTAATGCCTTCAGTGTGGCTTGTAATTCTTACTTCAGTACGATCACTATTTAATGAAAAATTGAAACTTCAACCAATTCTTTTTGGTACTGTATATATTTCTTCCACTCTCTTTTGATGCTTCCTTCATCATTCAATATTTTACCCATTCTAAAACTAGTCAAACTTACTGATATCAAGTTGACCGTGGCTTATAGCAATCTTATTGGAAAGAGTAGGACCCTCTGGGTTTCTCAGGCTGTAACTTACAGCCTGTGTCTTCTTTTTCCCATGGAGAAAGCTTTGAACTGCCAACCTTGGGATTAGCAGCCCGATGCATAAACCGGCTATACTACCAGGCCTCCTATCTTTATCATACAGAATCTTTCTATATTGAAACTCAACTTTTCCTATGAACAAAGTTTTGAAAACCTACCTATCACAAATCTGTCCTAAGAAATAATCAAGCAAGGATATTCATCTTGGTATTGTTTGCAATAGTAAAATATTGAGTGCCAGGGTCTTAAAATTCCTTTCAGTGAAAGATGAAGATATTCTATCATTTTTTATGTGCTAGATGCCAAAAAGAGTATATGAGTAATATTATCCTGCAAGAGTATATATGATCAGGAATATATATAAAGAACAGAGTGAGAAAGTATTGATTGTAAAAATAAATAAAGGGGAATTTGGGCGCTAACAAGTGTGAGTACAAGAAGAAAATGACCTGAAATTGATAGTGGTGATGATTGTATGAATCTTCTTTATATAGTTTAACAATTAGGTTGTAGGACATGTGCCAAATATGTCAAAAATTATGTTAGCAATTTTTTTTTTGCTAAGCTCCCAGGAATCAAGGTAATTGGTCATATGATAAGCATGATTATGCCTACTTATCTTTCTGTGTATAATAAACTGTTCACCTGTTTTCCATAGTGTTGTTGCACTTCCTATTTGAATTTCCACGGGTAACCTGTAAAAGTTTTAATTGTTTTGCATTCTCATCAGTACGTGGTGTCAAGATTTTTGTCTGTTTGAATTCTAAGAGGTGTGCAATGGCATTCCATTGTAGATATAATTTGAACTTCCATAGAGATTAATGATGTTAAAAACATACTCACTTGTCATCTAAATATCTTCTTTAGACAAATCCCTATTTAAATCCCCCAATTTGAAACTGTCTTTTGTTTATAGTTCTAAGAATTATTTACATGCATTACATAAATATCCTTTGATAGAATATAATTTGCAAATATTTTTTCACAGCCGGCAACATGTCTTTCTATTCTTTTTTAAAATTTTTAAAAGACGTTTTTTTACAGAGCAAAATCTATTAACCTTGATTATGACCAAGTTGATAAATTTTCTTTTATTGATTGTGCATTTGACACCATTGGTATTTTTAAACCTAACTTCAAGTTCTGAATATTTTCTTCTACATTTGATTTTATGGTTTTGCAGTGTTCATTTAATTCTAAAATTTATTATGAGTCTATTTTTCTGTATACCATATGAAATAAAAAGGGGCTTCAAAAGTTCATGGGAAAAGGCACTTTATTCAGTTTTATTGGCACTTCTTATAGTATACAATTCAATAATTCATTCTTACCAAGAAGAGCTGTACAACCATTACACAAGCAATTTTAGAAAATATTCCTCTTCTTTGTATTCATTATGATTCAGGTAATTATTTTTAGTTGTCACAAAAATATACACAAGAAATGTTCTCAAATTCAATACATTTTATGTACATAATTCAGTGACATAAATTATACTCTGTTGTGCATTTTCCACATTATTCCACCACTATTAACATAAATTCAATTGCCAGTTAAGCAAAATCTTTTCCTCTCTCAATCAAGGAAACTGTTGGTCAACTTTGGTCTCTTCTCCTCCTCATTCTTCCCTTCCTCCTCTACCTTCTTCTGCATCTCCTCCTCCCTTTCCTCCTCCTCCTTCTTCTAAGTATTTTTCTTGACATAATATTCACTTAGAATACATTTACATACTTAAGTACCTTTTAAAAAGATATGTATGTACACCATCACAATAATTTCTGGTGCTCCTTCTCCTCTCCAAATTCCCTGTTTACCAATTCCCCTCACAGTCTCCACCCCTGTTTCTAATAGCATGCACCAATTATTGTCTTTATGCATCCAGTCCTTCTGTGTTTCATAAACTGGGAACCCTTACAGAAACAATACAAAACAAAAACAAACATAAAGAAAAATAAATAAAAATAAAGAGTAAGAAAGGAAATATTTAAAAACCCAAATAAAATGTTTTTTGTCATCGAACAGTAAGAAATATTTAAGCTGAGAGGCAATTTAGGCAGGGTCAAGAGGGTAATTATCTGATTAAGGATCCTATTATACAATGATTCAATCCACCATATTCAATTTTACTATTGTCTATATCATAGTATAGCTGTTAGAGTCCTTCGCCTGTTGTCAGAGAGGGTTTGCCACGTGCTTCATCTAATGAGGTACTCAGCAGGTGGATTTGGGACTGCCACTGTCCTCCTTAGTTTTCTACAATAGGATTTTCAGAATTTAAGGTCTGATGTATATAGTATCATTCCCCTAATCATATTTGGGTTTTGCAGTTGTCATCTTTGGACCACACAGCTTCTATGTGGACTTTGTTCACACCCCACTTGGATGCTTGTTTGAATACAAGCCTTTAAGATTCAAGATCCGATTGCTACCTGGCTACCATATGCTTTCTTGCCACACTTGGCATAGGACCCTTATCTTCAGTGATCACTTCACTGAGACGAGACTCGAGCAGGGTCATGTTAGAAGAACTCACTGTTCTTGGATTGGAGTTAGAATTAACTGGGAGCTCAGAATCCATCTGCTTATCCATAGGTTATGAACAACTATGGTTTACTTTGGTAGTCATATTATAACAAAAATGACATGAACAACAAACAAAGAAAACACAAACGAGCAAGCAAAAACAGAAATTAAAAAAAAGAAAATTATCAATCTAAAAATTGGAATTGTGGTAGCAATTGTGCAACACTACTTGACATGGTTCAACTTTGGAATTATATGATCTATGTACTAAATCCAAATTATTGATAATTTTTAAAAAGTAAAACAAAAATGAAATGGAATTTTAAGATTCTAGAATTATTCCACAAGTTTTTGAAATCCCATTCAAATAAATCAAGACTTCATTTTTTTGTATATGGATGTCAACATCAACCATTTATTGTAATATGATTCTTGCTATTTTGAATTGCATTTGCACTTTGTCAGAGATAGATTGTATTTGTGTGGGTTTGTGTCTAAATCTATGTGTTTATTATTTCACCAACATCATGCTATTAAGGAAACACATTCTTTGGAAAATAGCAGCAAGTCTGCCCAAAGTTTCCTTGACCTGGAAAATCTTTGCTAGTAATTTTTTCTAGTTGACATTCATTATTTCTCTAGATGTAACTTAAATACCATTCTTTCAGCCTCTAAAAAATTCTGTGAGTACGGCCTTTCCCTACCCATGCTCATAAAATATTTTCAAGATCTAGCAATGTCTGATGTATATAGTGTCTATGAATATTTTTGAATGAAGCAAAATAATTATTCACTTTTTCTGACTTTCTTAGTCTCTAGAGCATTTCTTGACAAGTTGAATAACTCTACATAACTCAAGTAATATAAAACAATGCATTAGAAAGGGTAATGTGTCAAATGACACTTTTGTATAGTTGCATTACTCAATACTGAGGTTAAAGTTGATGTGAATGAAAATGATTAATTTTGCCCTATGAGGGGAGGAAAGCATTTAATTTAATATTTGTGATATTGATCTTAGATAATAAAGTGTCTTTTCTAGACCCTTTAAACATGTGTGATAAGAAATGAAGTACAATTAAAAACATTGCCTTCTGCTTCTTATTTGTCTAGAAAATTTAGAGTCAATAAAAGATTGTGTTGGTTTAGCTTTGTAGCTGTTAAGTGGTATAGGGTAATTTCGTGTGGGATTATTTTCTGTCAGGAGAGAAAATTATTAAAATAAAAACAGGGAGCTGCCCAGTAGGGAGATAATTACTAGCTTCCGCTAACAAGTAATGCAATTAGCAAGCTTACATATTTTGTTTATTTGGGATATCATTTTATTAATCAAATATAAGCCATAATGGTGGCTACCTGGTGATTTGTAAATGTACACACCTTGCTGAATAGTAATTTGAAGTCCATTAACTTCTAAAATTGTCAGGGAGAAGTTTCATGATGAATTTGCAGGAATGGGCTCAAAATGGAAACATCAGCTCATTAATGAAAGGGTTTGAGCAGAGTTGGCGTCAACTCTGTTGAAGGTCACAGAGAAGGGATGGGAAGCTCAGAAGTGATGCCCCAAACCCCTTTAGTTCTCTGCTAAAAGGAAATGATCACTGTCAATGCATATTACACAGCCAGGAGAAGACAGTCAAACATTAGTATCAAGAGAAATGTGCTCAAATTTAAGATTTCATCTTATTGCAGCAACTCCAAGAGGGCAGTGTCACTGGCTAAAGGAGGAAGATGACACACAGGGACTCTTTTGATTGCCAGCAAGATTTTATTTTAAAAGATGCTGAAGTTACTTTTAGAGTATGAATACATGAATATTAAACTCTCAAGTATTTTTATTTCTGCTAAGAATTCATAAAACAAAGACATTATTTTTCTGGTGTCTGTTTATTTGAGATATTAAACTGGATAGTGTATCAAATATCCATCTAGATCACAGAAAAATAGCTGCTGTTTATTGAGCAGTTAGACCTGGGATATTTCTAAGTCCTTTATTTGTACATTATTCAGCTACCTAAAATATTTATACATATTGCTCTCCGGCCATCATTAAATTTAAGATCACTAAAGTAAATGCTTATCCATAGATTTTACGGGGAAGGGAAGTGTGCTACATATGGGCCAAAGAGTTTAAAAGCTTATTTGCACGATTCTGAAGCGTCTTCCCTTTTGTCCAGATGATATGTCAGGACATGGTGCTGTGCTGGGGCCATAGGTGATGGCAGAACTGCATGTTGGAATTAATCACTTTCTGAAACATTATTATGAGAACTTTGGTTCACATTTTCGACCTTGGGTCACTATGTGAGTGAGAAATGAAGTTTCATGCTATACGAGATAACATATTTAAATCTCTCTAATTTGTCAGATTGTCACATTTGGGCGACTTGCTTGTTCTTCTGGAGCTTTTAGTGTCTCAAATACCAGCAGGATCACGCACAGTGATGAGATTTCAAGGGATTGCAGTGGATCTACCGGATTGAGAACAAACTAAAAAGAAACATATGGGGGCTGCCCTTCTGCGGGATTACTGAGACAAGTCTTAAGAATAGCTGTGTAACATTATCAGATTCAGTGACAACAGGAGAGCCCCTCACAGTGGAAGACATTCAAAATAAGACAAGAGAAAGCAGAGTCTATCTTCTCAAAGGAGACCCCGTCTTAGCAACATCGACGAAGCAAAACTTTCATGACTTTCACCTGCTGACGAGGCTGGTCTCCAAAGAAGAAACAGCTGCCCACATCCGTTAATAAATGCTGCATGTACACAACACGAAACTTTAATGAGGCAGAGTGACCCAGCAACTTCAATCAGGTGCTCAGGCATGACATCTGTGCGGGTGGTAGAGGGCAGGACGAGGTTTGACTCCTCGCGCATAGGGTCACTGTGAATGGAACTCAGTGACTCAGTGACGCCTGACCATATGAGCTGTGTCAATGCAGACCACTCTAAGATGAACATAAAAGCTGTGATGACCATCATCCCTCGTTTACAGAAGAAGGTGATACGTAGAGTTTAAATGTATTCAAGTGTGAATTAGCCAATCCAACTTTTGAATCCATGCAATCTGACCTAAGACCCTGTTTTATAATATTTTCAATGTGTTTCTCAGAAATATATCCAATATATTTCTCAGAAATTTCAGCTACATAATGCTATGGGAATTGCAGATGATAGTAAAATCTGAACTCGAGGGAATAGCTGGAAGCAGTATAGTTAGCACATTATACAAAAACTAGTGGGATCAGCAGTAACACTTGCCTTTTGAAGTTATTCTTACTTACATAGGGAAGCAGCTGCTTGACAAAAATAGAAGCCTATGGGCAATGGAATGACTCATCAAGGAGTAACTAGGAGATGTGGGATAGATATAAAAGAGCACAAGTATAGGATTTCTCCTTTTATTCTTCTTTACTGATGCATTAGAAAGAAAAATGAACACGATTGTAGAATATTTTCCAATGTCTACATATCTCTGAAGTTTTACACTCAGCTCAATCTTGACTCAGCAAACAAGAACTTAAAGAATAAAGTTTCTGGACTGAGCCCCGGTGGCGTAGTGGTTGTGTGTGGGACTGCGACCCACTGGTTTGGCGTTTCAAATCCAGCAGCGGCTCCCTAGGAGCAAGGCTGGGACTCCAACTCCCACCAAAGGGCAATGATGCCCCCCACCCCAAGAAAACAAAAAAAAATAACAAAAAAATAAAGTTTGTGATGAAATATTTTATTTATTTTTAAAAATGGAATGCTGAATAGAACTGATTCATATATTGAACTCAGTCAATTCTGTTAACCATGAAGCAAAGCAGAAATGTTACTACATAAAACTACAATTAGTGTGAGGGTAATAGAGTACAGATTAAAAGAAGGTTTAAGAAGATGACAGCATTCATGGCAACCAAAATTTTACTCATATTATGTTTTGGGCAACTAATTGTGTTGATTTGCCCTTGACTATTTCCTTTTTTAAATTGAAAATCCTTCATCTAGGAAACCCCTCAGTCCTGGAAATTCTTGTACTACAAGTCACTCTGACTTCAGTGGGTCAACACTCATCAACAAACTATTTATACTTGTTCTGTGCCTTCAGAGTTCAACATGATTGCTTTCCCCATACTGCCACTCCCTTCCCCTGCCCTCTATTTCTTTCTTCATTTTTCCTACTTATTACATATGGTCAGTCAAGCTGAAGAATTAAAAATCCACTTAATATCTGACTGCTCTGGGACTTTATGGCACTGAATCATTTCTAACTTTATAATTCTCTCACTCTAACATGCTGTTAGCATGCCAGTACTGTCTTTTGTTTCAAAATTTAGATTCTGGATTATTTTCCATTTGAAATCTCTCCTGGTGTCTTCAGTCCAGGGAGAACTGATTATGCTCTGTACAGATTCATTTTTGAAACCTGATAATTGATCCCTTTGACAGGGGTGTGGGTGGAGGGACACATTGGACAGTGTACAATATGAAAGGGTAATAACAATTTGTAAATTATTAGGGGTTCATGGGGGAGAGGGAAGGGGAGAGGAAATACAGGGAGCTGGAATTAAAAAAAAAGAACTAGAGGAAGGGGTGAAAGAGGACCTTATACCAAGGATTCAAGTAGAAAACATTTAGAAATGAAGATGGCAACCTGTGTACAAATATGCTTAATACAAATGATGTGTTGACTGTTATAAGAGCTATAAAAGCCCCCAATAAAATCTATATTTAAAAAGTATACACATTTTCACAGAATAAATATTTAATTTCTATGTTAGATTTTATCGATTGTACCTCATGATCTATTTGACTCCTCCAAAGGGTTTCTTTTGTCTGTAGAAAGTGTCAGAAAATCCCTCACCTCTTCTTGGAATCTGAATGTGATGATCGTATCAACAGCTATTTTCTGCTACTTCATAAGTTTTAATGGAACTGCTATTTCCTGAATTCTCTCAGGTATGCAATATTAATATTGGAATAATATGTATGTTAGTATTGGAATATTTTCCCACAAATATTGGCACCATAGAGTTGCAATATCTATGATATATACTAATTTGGGATTGGGGAAGTCATTTAAATTCACTTAATTTGCCTTCATTATCTTTCATTTATGGTAGCAAGACAGATGGGCTTTAAAGTTCAATCAAGCTCCAAATAGCTTCCTACAAATAGTGGACCCATAAGCCTACTTGCTTGACTGATAGCAAAGCTCAGGATTTGGGTTAGAAGTTTACTGACAAATATTTCAAACCTACATAGAAATATATTCTAGGTAAAATATGTTACTTAGTAGATTATTGCAGAAAATTTAATTCTGCAAATGAGAGTTTATTTTTGGACTAAAAATAGGAGAGGAAAATACCTAATGGAAAATAAACTAGCTAATAACTTAATGATGATTAAATACTTAATAATGCTTAAATGATGGACAGAGTGAGTGGTCTGTAAATATATATATATATATATATATTCAAGAAACATAACAATGTATATGCATTCAGCATGTTTTGCAAAAAGAGCATTGATAAAATCTTCCAGAACAGAAAATGAATTTTTTAAGGAAAGGCTAAACTCTTTACATGAACAAAACTCACCTGTCAAATATATTAAAGGGATTATATGTGGGTTACAAGGGAATGCGGTTTTAATATTTTTAACTTAGTTCACCATTTGATGCAAAACTTAATTTGGAGTTTGCTACCTTGTTAGTTAATTTGTGTATGCCTTACATTTGCAAAGGAGGGCTTGTTATAACTTGCTGGTGATTTGTTCTAGTCCTATCAGTCATATAATATGCAAACCATTTACCCTGCATGTCTCAAGAATTGAAAATTTACCCAACTTGTTAGCTAATGAATCAGTTTACCAGAATTTTATGATTACTAGGAGAAGACAGGAGACTTCAGGATCAGAGAACAACAATTTATTATGACAAATGAATAACAGGGGATCTGAATTCATTTTGAATGCTTATGCTCCAGATCCCATGAGGGCAAAGTAAAGATGTTTGCATCAATGCTGTACTTCCCATTGAGGAACACTAAACTTGCTATTGCTGCTGTTGGATGACTTCCAGTTGGTCCAGCTGATAGTGACTCTATGTCCAACAGAATCAGACATTGCTAGTCTTGTGCCACCATGACAATTGTTCTTATGTTTCAGCCCATTGTTGCAGCCCTTGTGGCCATCCATGTTAAGCTCAGGGAACATGAATGTTATAAAAATTATAACAAATAAAACTGCAAAACTATGCCCTTGGGAAAAACATTACTGTATCAAGTCAAAAACATGAACCATCTGCCCTTTCCTCTAAAACTAAATATCACATTTACTTTCCAAGGTTCTTTGAGAAGAAAGGTTATAGTGCCTCTTTTCATGAGATGTTCACAATAATTTCCAAAAATCCACCACAAGAAAAATCTGAGAGATCTACTAAAACCACAGTTCTCTTGGTCCCAACTCACAAGTTTCCTTCCTGTTAGCACAACACTTTAATCAGTTGACAGCTAACTGAAGCCTCAGCAATTTATATCCTATAGTAAATTGTGGTTTCCCTATTGCCTCCACACTCCATTCACCCATTCCTCCCACAGTACTTTACTGCTCTGCTAGGTTTGACAACGCATTGCAATGCTCACTCAGAACTTACACAATACTCAAATTTATTCCGATTTATTAGGGTAGTTAATAGGTTCCTACAAGTCAGGATGAGTAGACAGTAAGTATACAATCCACACCACTATCTCTCCTAGCCAGAAACTACAGCTCTCTTTAATCTTTAGTCTCTTGGCCCTGTGGTCCTTGAATTCTGCCACTCTAGGCCAGGGCACTTGCCTGTCACTCAGCTCCACAGTGCCATTGTCTCAGCAATGTTCCTTTTGCTCTGTCCAGAATCTCAGTGCCACCATCTCTAGTGCCTCAAGCCTTGCCCTCTGCCACTTCAGACAAAGGACTTGAATGTGGTCCACCAGGGGTCTTTTACTTTCTCTCTCATATTTCGAAGATGACTCATTCTGATTGCCAGAGAAAGCCTTGGTAATAAAACTGACCAATCCCTCTCTAGTGTTACATAGACCCTATTTATCTAAGCCTGCCCACCCTTTTGGTAGGTGCTTTAAAGACTTAGGTCACAGCCACAACTCCATCAGTTACTCTTCAGAAAAAGACATGGGAACCCACTCCCACCGTGATGGACAGCCTTGGGGACCATGTAGAGGTGGTCCTGTTCTGTCCTTCAGGGTCATTCTGAGTCGGAATGGGTTTAATAGCAACAGGACTCTTTGTGCTTATTTCTTTTACTTTCTTAGATGCTTTTTTTTTTTTTTACTGTACTGTGCTGTATCTACAGAAGAGAACTTTTTCGATGGATTGAAATCTCTTTAAAAATGTAACATTTCTAAATCTGAGTCGATCTGTGCAAGAGGAGACACCACTGGCGAGCAGAGACCAGTAGCTGGAATGTCTGTGAACAGAGTATCCACCCACGCCACCTGAGAAGGCCAGGCCTGAGAAGACAAAAAGACAGATTTAAAAACTGGCTTCACAATAGATAGCAGATGGGAATCTTAAAGGGTGCTGATTCAAGTTGGGAAATTGATAGTCTAGAAATAATGGATTTAATTTGGAGTAACATAAAAATCAGTTTAAATAACAGCGGGGGTGGGGGATCATTTAAAAAAAAGAGTTGGTGTGCAGAACCACCAAGGCTCAGAAAACAGCACATAAAACAAAATAGTAGTTCAACTCTTAATCAACCCAGGAATTAACAGATACGGTTTGAAAGTGATTTAGGGGCACATGGCTTGTTGGAAGAGCTATAGAAAATAGAAAAAGGGAAAGAGGGGAAAAGAAGGAGCCAACTATAGATTATCTGAGTCACAGAGTAATCTCAGTGTGTATTTGCATATTCATAATTTTTGTGAATGTAAGATCATTTCCATTAATCATATAATATTTTAAAATATTACAATAAACTTTAAAAGGAAACATGAGATAGTACAATAAGCATCAGTATGTCAATTGAGACTTAAAATAACCCATGTCTATAAGTTTTTTGTTATTTGTAACTGTTTGCATAAATTTCAGACACAGTGCCACTTCACCTCAAGAATTTATCATAAATCTCGTAGAATAAAGTAGCTGAGAAAATTAATAGTCATATTGTTAATCAAGGTGATACTTTCCACTTCACTGTTTCATTTTGTTTGATTCTGTTGCTTTATTATTATTTTGTTTGTAACCTTTATGCATCAGAGCACACGAACTCAGGACCTAATGTATACACCCATTTGGTACCTATTTTAGGGGAATATGTCACCATTCCTCCTCTCTGAAAATTTCCTTGCGTATTCTGCAGATGATAAAGTGTAACAGGACTTCAGAAACAAAATGAGAGCATGACTCTTGCCTTTATTATCTCGTCATGAGTGTAAAAGGCAGTTCTCTGAAGTCACATGGGCAGGTAGTTCCTGCAGCATCCCGAGTTTGGAGTTTAATGAAAAGTTTCACCAAGCCATCATTACTACCTTCTTCCCAGTGTGCCATGTATAGGAAGGGCGTTTTTCGAGTGCTTCAGAAACCCCCAATGTATTTTAATTTGATTTCTCGAAGAACTTTTTGAGCTCCATTGTTTGTCTTCACTTTCACATTTTCGTCGGTCTCTAAAATCATTTCCTGGTGGTTGAACATCCTGAGCACCTCTTCTAGTTCTCCTGCTGACCCGGTCGCTGCTTCGGGGAACAGGTACTGATGTGGAATCCCACGGGGGGCTTGGCGTTCGTCAGGACTGAGGAGTAGCTCTGGTCGGGGTATTCTCCTCGATCTTCATCCTTCCTTCCACCTCCTTTCTCTCCTTTCTTTCTTCTTTTTTCCCTCTTCTTATTTTGTTTTTAATTCAAAGCTAGAAGCAAGTGTAAAGAATATAGCAACATACAATCCCATAGTCTTCAACAAGATCCCCAAGTGTATATCATTTGTCATATTTACTTTTCTCTTGACACACAGACATATAAATACATGGAGCGATATACATATGCTTTTTAAGTTTGATTCAGGCATGTGAAATCTCATGAACTGCATATGTAATGTACCCTCTTAATACCACTGCATAATTTAAAGGGATAAGTTGCACATGAACACTTGGATAACAATTTCTTGATGGGTACCCATTTTCCACTTTCTCAAAAATTAGAAGGTGAATTTTTGTATATACTAAGCCAATAGTAACAAAAATAATGAATGTACAACACCATCAGGCTAACACATATATGAGAGCACCAGACTGTGTGTGTATATAATGAATAGAATGCCACTGATAACCTTATCTCCAGATTTACTTTAACAGCCATGACTGGCTACGCTTCCAACATGCATCTGTCTACAGCCGGAGCTAGCTCAGCGTCATCAGGTTAGTGGATTATTAGTTTTTGACTTGTGATCCTCAAGTGGCTTCAAAACTCTCACTGACCTTACTGCTGACTCTTTATGTTCATTGATCCTATTATGGGGTTTCCAGTCTTCTAGGACCCCGGAGTGTCTTGGATCTAGACTAGTACATCAATTTTCTTTCAACCTTTTTTTTTCTCTCTTTACCCTCCCTTAGGAACATGACAATTAAGTTACTGTCTAAGGTTGTTAGCTGCCTTTTAAGGAAGACAAAATAAAAGACTGTGCATCTAAGAAATATATAAAAATAACCACAAATGAACTAGAAAGAAGGGGCTGGGGAAAGATTGAATGAGGAATTGCAGCTTAGGAAACAAGTAAGGGTGGATCTTGAGAACCCACTAGGAAAAATAGCAGTGCTTTTTATTCAGCGCCACTGAGTTAATATTTGTCCTTCCACATGATATTTTGTTCCTATCATTTTTTTTCGTAAAATTTAAGCTCCTCAAAGGTAGTCAGTAAATCTTTCTCTTCTTTGTTTAGTGTTAGTGGTTAAGCATTGGGCTAAAAGGTAGTCAGGAGTTCCAAACCAAAAGGCGCTCTGCAAGAGAACAAAAATCCTTTCTCCTGTGGCAAAGAGTTACACTCTCAGAAACCAACAGGGGCAGTGCTAGGGTCTCTCTGAGTCAGTATCAACTAGATGCTAATGAGTTTGGTTTGGACTTTCATTGTGTATGCTTGCCTTAGTCTCACAACATGTCCTCAAAACAACGTTTTGGAAAGAATAAAATATAACAAAAAAATCAAGGGACCAAATAGAAAATAAGACATATCCATGCAGAACTGAGATTGTTGTTAGGAGTCCTGGAATCGATTGTGAATCCTCGAGACCCTGTATACCATAATGCAACACAGTTTGGTCTTGTATCATCCTCACATCTATGATTGCTGCAGTCACTGGGCCAGTCCATTTTATTGAGGCTCTTTCTCTTTCAGCTTACCCTGGACTTTATCCAATGTGACGGCCTTTCCTAGGCACTGGTCTCTTCTGATAGCATGTCCAAAGAACATGAGATGAAGTGTGAGCACTCTTGCTTATAAGGAGGTTCCTGGCCATAAAGTTTTCAAGGCAGATGCATTGTTCTTCTGGAATTCCGAGATACTTTCAATATTCTTTGACTACACCATAATTCACATGTGTCAGTTCACTTTAGTTGTTGCTTATTAATTATCTAGTTTTCACATGCATATCAACTGATTGCAAATACTCTGTCTTAGATTAGCTGCAGCTTCTTCCTGAAAATGACATCATTGCTCTTTAACGCTTTAACAAGGTCTTTTGCAGCAAATTTGCCCAAGGCAATTCATCATTTGATTTCCTGACTGCTACTTTAATGAACATTGATTTTGGATCTAAGTGAAATGAAGCCCCTGACAACGTCAATCTTTCTCCATTTATCATGATGTTATCCGTTAGTTCCATTGTTTAGCTTATATTGGATTGTAAATCTTAGTGACCATTGTCCTCTTTGATCTTCATTTACATTGTGGAAATTCTGTGAATATGCTATTTTCTACATTAAACGTTTTAAACATATTTGCATCTTCCTACATGCTGTTGACCTAATCTAGCTGTCTGGCACCATGGAGTCTTCTTCATCTCACAATTCGCCATGTTTCCCCATGTACCCACTCTGTTTGCAATATATGAATCAGACAAGTTTGCTGCCACCCCAAGTTTTCCATCTTTGCCAAGTCTTCACACTGTCATCTTGATTATAAGACTGTCATCAGTCCTTCATCGATAAGTTCATTTCTGCCTCGCACATGTACCAATATGATTCTTAATTATTGCATTTATGGCAGAGTTACATTTGTTTCTAGAAGTTTGTTTCACCTATTGGATACTTTTCATTCTCCATGTTTTTTTCTTCACAACTTTATCTTATGTTCATATTTCCAGGCCTAGTACATAATAGAAATGTCAATCAGAACTTCTTTTCTGTCTTATCTTTTGACCAATAAAAGCCTCCCAGCATTTATTCTAGAAATAAGTCAAGGAACGTTATTTTAAGGAGCACACACACATGCCTCCTTTAAATTATGCCTCTGGTGCCTTTGAGAATGTCAGTTTTTGCCCACCTACTTCTTAAGACCCTATGTCTCTAAAATCATCACTTATCATCTTCAACAATGGGGTTCTACTCTTATTGAATTTCCCAAACTGCAGCTTCTCAAGGAACCAATCTTATAAGTTTCTAGATCAGTTAAATATGCATATCAAACTTAAGGGAATGACACAAAGAAGCTTGGCATCCTGTACTAAGGACAATGGCAGCAAGTTTTAAATGATTTTGAAATCGGGATCTTGAGGGCTGAGCCCCGGTGGCGTAGTGGTTGTGCGCGGGACTGCGGCCCACTGGGATGGAGGTTCGATTCCGGCTCCCAGGAGCAAAGGCTGGGCCTCCTACCCACCACCAGGGCAGTGATGCCTAAAAAAAAAAAAAAAAAAAAAAGAAATCGGGATCTTGCTTCAAAGATATGAGTCTTCATATTTTAGCTATATTTTATTCTCATGGATATTTGCTTTTTGACTATATAATTTTCAATGAGTATATATTTATATTATATAAATGAATATAAATACAATTTATACTGAGAAATATGAATGGCAAGCATTATAGAACACTTACAGTGACCTTGCACATGTTTTAGTCATTTACATTGTCCAGGTGGAAAAAAAACCCAATTAAGACTGGAAGTTTATTTTGCAATCTAACTTTAGGGAAATAGATTCAGAGTTCTTTTATGAAGACATTCATATACTAGTGTATTCTCTTCTCCTCTTTTAGACTAAGAAATACAACCCTTTATTGAATGTTTAACCTCTCACCACCCAAAGTTTTCATTGACTGGTAGAAACATTAATACAAAATAAATTAATCATAATGATGAGGTTTCAGACATGTAGGCACCAAAAGGTTAATCAAGCAGTTTACAGGGACTGTGCCCATCATAGTGACAAGATAAATTGATGACTTACTTCCTTGCTCCAAGGGTCCTGAATTTGATTGATTTTTTTTCTAAAGCACAGACTTTGCATGTTAAAGATGTAAAGCATTGCAGTTTGTTGCTTTTAAAATAAATATCTAGTAGCACTAAATATTAACCTTTTCCTATAGAAGTGAAAAGTCAAAGATATTTCTCTCTAGAAAGAACATAACAGCAAAATGCTTGTTTGTTGATTTGAATCACTTGTGTGCCGTATGTATAGCTAAATAACAAGAAAGCCCTGTGATCAATACCATTTTAAATGAGCTCTTATCCCTCACTGCTTGATTTTATATGTGTCCCTTGCTATAGACTTTTATTTATTTACTTTATATATGTTGCAACTACAAGAGGAAGTAAGAATTTTTATGTTTTCAAATTCGATTTTCTATTGTGTTGAATTATGTCATCCCCTAAACGACTTCTTCTAGATTATAACTGGGTAGGGTGACATATAAAGTCCCTAAAGGAATTTTACTTTGTAGTTCATATGTGTTCAAATTTAAAATCCATAAAGCTCTTAAAGCGGGCTGGACCTGAAAAAATTCACCCCTTTGACAAAACACATCAGTTTATATTAATTTACATCTGTGTCTCTTTTGCCCTTCATCCTTTAAGACAGATAATGCTACACCACCACATTACATTTGGGGAATTGTTTCATGACTATTTACTTCTTTGCCTTACTTTACTAATGAGAAATGAGGTCTCAGGAAGTAAATTGACCTTCAAAGCCATCATAAAACTCAGTAAAAATCTAGAAATAGGGCTGAGCCCTGGTAGCATTGTGGTTGAGTGCAGGACTGCAGTCCACTGGCTTGTCAGTTCAAATCCAGCAGCAACTCTTCAGGAGCAAGGCTAGGCCTCCCACTCTCACCAGAGGGCAGTGATACCCCCCAAACAAAACAAAACAAAAATCTAGAAATAAGCTTCAGTTCGTTTTCGCAAAATAGTGTTTTGCAAACACAACTCCACATCAGGATTTCCTTCTTTAAGGTTCTGGACTTAAGATGCTATCTCTGTTTCCATTCCTCTGATGACATGGAAAGCACCTGAGAATAAAAATACAGTTTCTATAGTGCCTGAAGAACATTGATTTCACACAGTCTGGGTTGGAATATTGGAAGTGGGACAATTAATTACTTCACTTCTACAGATCTCATTTTCCTCTTAATAAAATGATGATAGTGATAGTTTTAACTCCCTCGTCATATTTTCATTATTATTAAATGAGTTAATATAAAGGAATTAGAGACATGTTAAGCAAGATATAGGTATTCCCTGCTAATGTTAGGAATGGGTAGATTTAATTTAGCATCCATTTATGTCACCTTAAGTGATATTTTTTTGTAAAGGAGTTCTGGACTTCTGTTTAATCCATCTGGACTAATGTCTATTAACTTGGTCAGGTTTTGTGTATTTACTTCAGAAAATAAACTTCTCTTTTCAATTTTCTCTTCAGATATGAACACTCTAAAGTAACCTCTTCCATGATCTTGATAGCAATTAAAAACAGTCTTGGTTCTTCACTTTCTGGGTCTCAGTTTAGGCAAGAAAATGTCCTCCAGACCTGATTCTTTTCAGGCTCTAAATTCTTAGTGTCTGTTAACAATTTACACACTTTGGTACATTTCTTGAAATTGAGTCCAAAAGCAAAATGAGAAGTGAGAAGCATTGTATTCCCCCTATGTTATCAGAATTAGGAAAACTGCAATTTCCTTTGTTTCTGGTAGATGGCAGTCCTGGGTTGCAGGCAAGAAAACTGAAAGCCAGTGTTAGAGTCAACCTTTTCCTTGAATCTAGACATTGATCTGTGGACTGATTACTATAGTAAATAAATAAATAAATAAATTTTAAGACAACTTACCGGACAGAATACATTGTGGAAATAAGTAATAATGAAAGGAAGAGGTAACCTACATTATTGTTTAGCTTTGCAAGAAATATCATCCGAGAGCTAGGGATATAAAATGAATCCCTAGATGGTATAAATGGTTTCTGCTTTGATTAGAAAGAGGAGCAGTTCAGATACATCCAGAGGCTTCAGAAGGAAGCCCTGGAGATTTCCTTCGTTCACTAAAAATCATTCATTGAAACCCATCCCTTGAGAACCATTGCCCTGACTCTCATGAGTCACCATGACTTGGGTTTTGGTTTTGAAAGAATGAAAAATCTGCAAATGCAGTCTTTGATCTCCATCTAGAAGCTGCAAGTCCTTGAAAGGAGTCACAGCAAGGTGCACTTGTGTAACACGCAAAATGGAATGATGCTAAGATGTTTCATAAAGCAATTCTTACCTGTAAGAGTAGATATGTCACTCGACACAGAAAGTGCAGAAACAAAATGTCAATGAGATGCATCTGTGCCTTTACACTCAATTTATTGCTAGCAACCACTTAGGGGGTCAACTATGCAGGGTGACTCCCGTGTATAACATGGCTCTGTCTGGATGAGTAGTAGAGAATATATCTGCTGTGGTTTCACTGATTTTTAGAAGTAGATCTTCAAGTCTTCCTGTCTAATCTTTATTAGTCTGACAGCTCTGCGGAAAACTGTCAACAACACTGTCACCTTAACAAATGGATGTTAACTACTCAAATCACACAAAAAAACACAAGTTCACTACCATAGGACACTGCCCCTCTGGGTTTCCGGCATGGTAACTCATTTTGAAAGTAGAAAGCTTCCTCTTATCCTGCCCAGAACAGCTGGTGGTTTTGACAATTGACCTCTGAGTTGAGACCCCATGAGTACAACATTACTTGAGGGATCCTTGGGCTCATTGAGGAGGAAGTGAACTGGTTCTCCAGAATGAACCACTAGATCACTACTGTCATCCTCTCCGGAAGCAAATCTCACTGTCAGTCAGCCAGAGTCAATGCCAAGGACAGAGAAGAACTGCTCCTTTAGGCATCTGAGGCTGTAAATATTTTTAAGATCATAAAGTCTCATCTTTCTGCCCTGGAGCTTCTGGTATATTCCATTTGCTGGCTGCCTGGCTTAGTGCAACCATAGTTCCATAAACATAAATGTTGTGTTTTAAGTCTTCCTAATCAATTTATAAATTCATTTTGAGGACAGTCTCTTACATAATATCCATGCGATAATTGGCAGCTGTAGTTCTTATAACCATTATTAATGCACATGTGCTCTAAACTCTACTCTTCTTATCTTGTTTCAGGTACAGTATTCTTTTTGGAGCTTTTATCAGGTCTCCAATTAATATTTCAGGAAAACAGTCTTAGCAACGATAAAGACATTAAACAAGGTCACATAACCTATGAATGGAAGAGTAAGACATTGAAATTAAGATTTACTTTTTCTTTTTTAGCCTTGGCATAAATGAACTGTGAATTCAGAAAATCACTTGATATTTCTGAGTGTAGGATGATTTAGCTTTACCCTGAATAGTAGATGGACTTCCTCCTCACCTTTGAAATTTACCACAATTACCCATTCAGCTTCTATGAGCAGAAACTACATTTAGGGAGAATCCTAGGAGAACGGATCAAAAACATGTGAGGAAAAAAAGTTGTATTACTGTTTTCTTGCTCTTCCAAGGAAATAACATATGAGTGCCTGTCTGAAAAACAGACTGGCTCATATTTTTCAGCAAGATGATTACCAAAATATAGAGATTCAGGAGAAAACAAAGTTAAACAATTCTTTGAAGAGCTTCACGTATCCTGGGGTCACACAGGAACATCCAACACACGGCATATCTAAACACATAGACTAGTGTCTCTATACTGCCTGAGGGATTTTGAAGGTGAAGGCTGACTGGAGTAGTTTCAGAAAACCACATAGAGTTATATTCAAAAATAAGAAGTTTTATTTATTTCAAGGAAGGTGGAAAACTATATATCACTGGGTCTCAACCTTCCTATTGTGACCCTTTTATATCGTTCCTCATGTTGTGGTGACCCCTGAACCACAAATTTATTTTCATTTTTTTACCCTAATCCTACAAACTTATGTTTGTTGCTACCTTCACAACTGTAACTTGCTACTGTTATGAATTGGGTGACCCTGTGAAAGAGTCATTCGACCCACAGGTTGAGAACTGCTGCTATAGATAGTTGGGTGTTGTATGTTTTGCTTTGTTCTGTTATGTTTAAGGAGAAGTGGGTTGGTTTATAATGGCATCACTCTGGCTACTGAATGGAGATGAGTGTGTCAGATGGAATACAAGCAAAAGCACCTTTAGTAGGTCAAGACAGTATATGATTTGGTTGTTCTGAGCAGTTCAACTTTACTTTTGTTTCTTTTGATATCTTTTCCATTCCTTAAAGAATGCTGTTCATACTGAAGTGTAGATATTCATCAGATGTAATAGCAATGCCATACAATTCTATAGTATTTACTTTTAGTCTTAATGGATGAGATGCTTTTGATTTAAGGGAACTTAGTTCACTATCTGCCAAGAGAGAAACTGGCATTAGGACTGATATTATGTTTGCTAGTAGGAAAAGTGTCTCTCCATAGCAACTTAATAATATGTTTTTGCTTCTCCTTTACCTTCAAAAATATGACACCTGAATATATGCTTATTTTTATGAGAAAGAATGAAAATTTTGTGAAGAAAAAGTAAGTAATTAGGATGCTTTTTTTGTCAAGCAAATGCCGATTCCTAAGAAAGGCATTAATTCAAGCAAGAGAAGTGGGTAGACCAGTGCTCACTTATAAAATCACTGTCATAGAACCAATTGCAACTCATGGTGTCCCTAAAGGACAGGGTAGATGTGCCCCTTTGGATTTCCAAGACTTTAAATCTTTACAGGAGTAGACAGCCTCGTCTTTCTCCCACAGGGTAGCTGGTGGGCCCCATCAGATGACCTTGTAGTTAACAGCTCAGTGCACATGCTCTTAAGAAACAGAGTGAGAACCATTTCTCCATTCAGGTAGAAAAGCTAGAATGGGAAACATTTCATGATTGAAGACTTGTCACACCAGTCTCCTCATTTGACACGTACAGCATTATGAATGCCAACTAGTCTAACAAATTAGCCCCTATTATATGATCAGAAGGAAAGAGCTAAAGGAAGAATGGAGATCATTAATCTTTAAATTTATCCAGAGGTCACCTCTGCAGGAGGTGGGAGCTCTGAGAGGAAGTCAGAAGTCTAGGAAATTTCACAGACAGATTTCTTATGCAGAATCTGATGGAATAAGGAATGTCATGTCATCCATCACCGACTTTCTGGATATTACTAAACTTTACTGTGGAGAAATGCTATCTTAATTTTTACATACCTAGATTTTCAAACAGAAGAAAAGTAGCTTTCCCGCCTTCCCTTCTTGGATGAAATAATTCACCTTGTTTTTCTTACAAGAGTGTGTGTAAGCAAAATCTCAGATATGAGGTATTTGGTAGAACTCAACAGGCTGAGGCAGTTTCCTTGGAGATGCTGTGCATTAGGCATCTAGAGGTATGCTAGAGAAGCAAAGCATGTGACCCTTGTATGCTAATGGCGATGGAATGCTAATGGATAATTCTTATCGAGAGAGCCCACATGTAGAAGTGTCTAAGTCCAGGCACCTTCAAGTTTGTGGGTCAGATATAAGCTTTGGTCTTCCCCTGACTTTCATTACTGCAGGAACTTATGAACACGAAGCAGGTATACATTGCTGAATAAATTAAAGGTCATCTTTATGACTCCAATGTCTACAGTTCATTTGTTAATGGCTCCTGGGACTGGCGGAGCTTTATAACAGTAGGTCCACAAACCAGATTAAAGGTCTTGATCCATCAGCAGATGTGAGCCAGCTTCAGCAGATCAAGAGACAGACACACCCCAAATGAAACCTCCCTTCACTGGAAAGATTGTGACCAGATTAAAGAGATGGGACTCCATTCAATTCTTTCCATATAGCCACTTGGCTGCTTTACAGAAGATCTCTTGATGGAGCTGACCCCATCACACTGCACTCTATTACAGGAGAAGCCTTGCTCAACCAAGTTGACATAGAACTGAACTAACACAACCCATTTTCCTTTATACTCCATCCCCACCCCTTTAACCTAAGTTCAGCTTTTGGTCTGCAGCCGCACTCTTGTAAAAATTTACTTTCCCTTAACAAACAGAGTTGTGGATGGTAATGTATTCAAAATTATGACCAGTTGTTCCAGGAATCCTACTGCACATATCCTTCTCTGCACAGCTGATTCTCTGCAGGAATGCTTGCTGAGACGCCTGGTAAAACTCATTTTAGAAATGCTTATCCATGCTGACCCCCAAATGTCTGCAGATTAGCAAAACTTAGAATTTTGTCATCTTTATGAATTTTCATTGAATTATGGGTTCATGGAGTATTCTAGGGTCTCGTGGTTGTCTTCTGATTACAGAAAACCCTGTAGATAATAATCAAACAAAAATTACCTAATTACCTGGTTTGTTAATGCTTCTCTATTTAAGCCATTCTAGGCTTGAACTGGTTGAATCTTACTGTGGTTTCCCAGGTCTACTTTCCTGAACGGAATGTTTGTCTGCTCAACAAACCTCACCTCTTATGATTTTACAGAGGGCCAGTATTTTTTCATTGACATGTCTAGTGTTCAAAGTAGGACACTGAAAATCTGGATTCCCCCTCACCCGCTGCAAAGAGTTGAGGGACTAGATTCTAGTAGTAGCACAATCACTTGCACTGTCTGGCCACATGGACTTTAAGGAGTGGTCACTAGGTAAGCAAATTTTCAACTCTGAGCTTGATTTCTTGCTGTTTGTTCTATTCCAACTTGATTGGGAACTTGTCGCCAGATATTCTTTATTGGGTTCAACTTGTGATTAACCACGTTTTGTACAGTTGGTAGTCAGATTCCTCACAGTCTCTTGGGCTGCAAAAAATATGTTGACATGGTTTTGAACAAATAAAAGACTTGATGGTGCTTTCCATCCACTTAGATAGGCTTCTTACACCTTTTTTCACTGGAGACTACCTTTTGTCTGAGAAATGTTTGACACAGAAGAGCATTGCCCATAACATCTCATTTTGGTATGGATTTGCTTTAGAAATGATCTTGGGTAGTTGTGCATTCATAAGCTTTTAATTTTTGCCAAAGTTTTAGTAACACCCACATTCAGTCATCATGTCAAAAGCTTTACATTAACCTGTTAAGGCATAGTGTGTGTGTGAGATGGTTCAAATCACTGCCTACCAGTTGAATGATAATTCTCTTGAACAGACACCAATCTGCATGGCAACTCCCTAATGCAATTTTCAGGATGACTCTGGTCCTATGTCCAGACCAATCTCTTTTGAATGGCGCACATACTTATATTGTTCCGCGTATTTGTTTTGTCTTTTAAGATGAGAAATGTCATAACTCCTCATTTCTCTCTAGAATTCTGACATCCTACATAAGCGAGCATTTGAAAACATAATCTGCTTGTTTTTGTCCATCTGAAAATTCATTGTTTGCTCTAAAATCTCTCAAGTTATCTAAGTTCATATTTCACAATAGCAAATTAGGAAATAAAGACTCTCTAAGCAGTTTCAAGAGACTGCCTCTTTTCACTCATATCTACATTTCTAAAAGACAAGCTAGCAAAATGACTTCCTTGAAGGACACAGTTTCAAAACCTTCTAAACAAAACAAAGCAAAGCAAAGAGGAACAAATTGATGCTTCTCCTACTCCTTCCATTCCACTGCCATCTGCTTCGACGCTGGCTGTCTCACCACAAACATCTTTCCTACACTCTGCCGCTCCTTACAACACTCTCTGGATTTCCTCTTTGTCAAAGCAAATTCATGGTTTTCTCTGAAATGCTTTTTAAAGTTAAATACACAAACACTCTTAGGCACTCTTTCTGTCCTGACCCAAAGTGCAACTCTATGCTATAGTAAAATATAATTCCCTAACACTCATGGACTTACTCTTACTATTGAGACAATTTTAATGCATAATGTGCCTATGAGCATAATGAGCATAATGAGGACAGGGTAGACGTGCCTCTGAAGATTAAGACTATAATTCTTTAAGGGAGTAGAAAGCTTTTTCTTTATCCCATGGAGTCGCTTGTGGTTCTGAAGTACTGACTTTCTGGTTAGCAGCCCACCCTGTAACCCACTGCACCAGTAGAGCTCCGATACCTCATGAAGAGCCTCAAAAATATAGAGAGGAATATATAGAAGAATTTAGAATATATAACAGAAATATATAGATTTGGATTATCAGATATAGATTACTTAATAAATGCTTTGCTAAGTATAGGAAAAGCTCAATTGTGGATGAAAGGGATTAATTAGAGACATCCAGAGAAAAATCTTTAAATAGGAAAGTTAATTCCTCTAAGACTAAACATTTAGATCCAGCAAGAGTAATAAGCAAACTATTTTTGATGTGATTCCTAGAGCACCCCTTTGAAAAATATATTGTATAAAAGCCTAAAATTATAAAGAGAGAAAAAATGCTTTTAAATTCAGAGATAATTTACTTACAGTCTTTGCAGAGTACTCTGGGATAGCATTGAATGAAACTGGAAATGAGATAGCCTTTACTTCAGTATTCTTAAATGTCTTCTATCCAAAAGTATCTGAGCTGGTTCAACAGCACAGATTAGACTTTGAGACCATATTCATTACTAAACTGATTCATGTAACTTACAAATTGGGTCAGGACTTAGCATCACCAAAGAAGGAGAAGGAGAAGAAAACTAAACAGAAGGCATTTTATTAAGAGCTTATATTGCAGCAATTGCAAGTCTGAACCTGCAACTAATTCCAACTTGAAACACAAAAATCCTGCATGTTTTCTAAGGATATAACAGACCCAACTGTGATAAAAGTTATTGCTATAAACTAATGCAGGTACTTTAACAAGATGTCCTTATACACTATATAAAATGAAGTCACTCAAGGGTAAAACAAGTTTTACAAATTGTGGTACTAAACTCAGAAGGAGTAGCAGTTCTTGTGATTGGTAGAGGGTATCATGTAATTTTAGTTGACCTGGATATCACCATTTCTACTGTAAGCCCTACTTACCTACAGAAAGAAATCTCAGCAGTGTGGTTCACAGCCCACCAGTCACTCTTCAAGAAGAGGAGATTATCTGCTTCTGTAAAGATTCAGTCTTGGAAACCCTGTACACAGTAGTTATGAAACAGGAATGATGCTGCCAATAAGTTTGGTTTGATGTCCTCAAATCTCTGAACAAAGAATTTGTATCAAAATTAGTTCACAAAGTCGAGTTGTTTGTTTTGGGGAAGTACCTGTCATGGATAAAGCCAATTTAAATCTCTCAAACTCATTTCCCTCTGACTTTTGTTTTTTCATTAATTCCTTTAACCTTATCACTGACCATCATATTTACTGTATGTGGGGTAGTTCTTATTAACAGAACCCATCAAAATTTCAATAAGCCTGTAAAATTCCTTACCAATTTTTTCAATATTCACTTAAATAAGAAGCAAAAGCAGGACAATCTGAAGTTATGTTGCACTTTGTACTAAAGGCTTGATTGTCCCTGGCAACCGCCCTATGACATCCCTGTGTTATCAGCTAAGAGACCAGACAGCAAGTGGTTTCATTTTATTCAAGATTTGTGCCATTCCTTGATTTCCAGTAGTCCAAAACCCTCACTTTCTACTCCCTGATAGTCTTATGATTGCTGTGTATGTTACTGCAGTTTACTTTTGTAATGCCTTTGCCAGCCATCCTGCTCACCCTAAAAGCCAATGTTTGTTTGCCTTTGTTTGGAGTAAATCAATGATAGACTTGGCAAGCAATGCCTTACTGATTTATTGTAACTTCCACATATTTTCTCAAATCCTTTGAATCAGAATTGTTATATATTACTGATAACTAAAAATGTCTAGAGTTACAAAATGTATGTTGATTCAAATATAATTTGTTAAAAGAAAAACAAAAAAAAAAACATCTGGCTGCTAGGGAACATAACATTTCTAAAGGAAACCTACACTTAGCACCATCTTCTATGATTGCAGAGGGATGTCTTTTCTGTGGAGACCATTTCTATTGATCCAAAAGAAAAGAAATGATTTTGCTTCCCCTTCTCCTTGACTAAGAAATTATTATGTTGCTCTCTAAAGCTTTCTGAATACTGTAGAGTTCGGATATATAATTGCTTCTTGTTAGGCAACCCCCTGTACAAATATTTGAAAGTCTCTAGGGCAGATTGTTTTCAAATTACAGCAGAAAAGTCTCTCTCATGCACTACCATTGAGTCAATGCTGGAAGATAATGATCTCATGTGTCTTTCTGAGACAGTCACTATGGATGGAGTAGAAAGCCTTGTCTTTTCTGGATAAAGTCGGTGGTGGTTTCAAACTGCTGACCATGATCATCTCAGCCCATGTGCAACCACTACATCAGAGGAGCAAGCACTGTAATCAAGGGAAAGAAGCTTTCACAAGAACATGTACCAGCTTGTCCTTTCAGTTACATTTTTATTAATGTTTTTGCTATTATTTTTACACAGCATTTCTGGAAGTGTTTAGGGATTATGACCCAGAAATATTGGAAATATCAAAGGTTATTATAGCCTTCATCTTATTTCTATACCCACAGGATTCTCTCCTCTCTAAGAAGTTAGCTGCCACTGCCAAACTGATGACATCATATGGCACAATCTTTCAGGTTTCATTCTGCACCTGCCATCCTTAACTCTGCTCGAACGCAACACCTCTCTACCAGTTTAATACCTTCCACTGAATTTCTCCTTCTGGCTGTTTCTAGCATTACTCTACATCTTTCAGTCTGTTGAAATCCTCTAACCCTTCCTTCAACAATGATAAAGACAATGCATCTATGTAAAACTGCCCGACCTTAACAAATTTTGTTTTCCAGAGACTATCTAAAAGAAATTCCACTGGGTAATCCTGACTTGACTTTGTTTGCAGATGGCTCTTATATAAAACATGATCCTACTCTTTTTCTTTATCAGACTGTACATGCCACCATTATCTCTCCTAATGTAGTTGAAATTCAAACTCTTCTCTAAACTAGTTGAAATAATTGCCCTGAACACAGCCTGTGTACTAACTGCAAGGAAGCTGCAGCTATGTATGCAGATTCCAGATATTGTTTTAGAACTGTTATGGTTCTTGCTTTTAGGAAAATGGAGTTTTTGTTTGTTTTAAATTCAGTGGCTTCTTTCTTTATTTCCCTTCCTTCCCTTTTTCTTCCTTATCCTTTTCCTTCCTTTCTTTAGGAAAAATCAGAAGGATATTCTTTGATTCCTTTATTATTTTGGCTTGGGCGAAAGTTTACAAAACAGATTAACTATCTTTCCAATAGTGTATAGACATTTTGTTTGTATGCACTGTTTGTCTTTTCAATTTCCTATTGATGAGAATTTAGAATATTTCTATTTTTTTGTAGGGTGAATAGTGCTGACATAAACATGGGTTTGTATACATTTCTTTGTGTTATGGATCTTATTTCTCTAGGATATATACGAAGTGGAGGGATTGGGAGTCATACAATGTTTCTATTGCCAAATTTCTCAGGAAGGGTCATATAGGTTTCCAAAGTGGTTGCATTATTTTGCAGTTCTACCAGCAGTGTATCAGAGCATCAAGTAAGATTTGCTGCCCTTTCTCTCTCGCGCGTGCTCTCTCTCTCCCCCTCCACTTCCACTAATACTGTGGAGAGGTGACAGCTTATTTTTTTGGTCTGTCTCTCTCGCAAACATTTCTTTATCATGTCTGTTGGCCTATCTAATGTCTTCTTTGATGACATGATTACTCATGTACTTTGCCTAGTTAAGCCATATGTTGGCCTACCTAACAGATTTTTTTTGGTAATGTTACTACTCACATCCCTTGCCCCTTTTCTTTTCCATTGGATTATTTGTCTTTTAATTGGTAGGAAGTGGAATTTTTCTATGCATTTTAGTTTTTATGAACTTTAGAGAATAAAGAAGGTTTAGAACATGTCTTGTTAAATATGCCACTGCCAGTATTTGCCCCAATCTATGGGCTATGGTTTTATTGTTTTAGTAAAATATTTGATGCTTATAAATGCATACTCTTTAGAAAGCCCCAGTCATCTAGTTGACTGGGTTCCTGGTGATATAGTGGATTGCATAGCAATTACTCCACTAGAGGAAAAAATAGGCTTCTCGATCTGGTAGAGTTGCAGCTTTGAAAACCAACAGGGGCAGATATACAGTAATAGGGTTGCAATGAGTTTGCATGGATTCCACGGCAGGGAGAACATTTAAGTCATCTGGATTTTCTGTTACTAATTTTGTTATTTGTTATATTTGATATTGTATTTATGCTACATATTAAGAACTCTCTATTTGTCCTTATTTTTCCATTGGTCTAAAATAGTTCCAGGTTTATTTTTAAATCCCCAAACATTAAAATATATTTTAATTCTAATTTTTAAAATATAATTCCAGGTTCTACATTTAGATCTTTGGTCCATGTTGAATTGTTTCTGTATGTGGGATAAAATATGGGCCTTGTTTAATTCTTCGGCAAATGGATAACAAATACTATGTACTATTTGTTAAAGAAACTATTTTGTACTCATTTAATATACATCAGCTCTTTATGCATTGAAGAATTATTTGTTGGACTTATTGATGCATTTGAAATTCCATCTTGATACTCAGGGTGCTTTGACTACTTTGACCGTATAGTAGATTCTGGGACCAATAATGGTAGGCCTCCTGTGCTCTTCTCTTTTAGTGGAACTGGCTGTTTCTGGGGTTTCATTCTTTTCAGTATAAAGTTTGGATTCAGCTTTCCATCTCTTAAATGATGCTGCTGGACTCTTTAAACCATTATGGATTTTATTGACATTTATTTTTAACATATTAAACATTCCTATCCATGTGCATGGACAAATTCTATTTTTGCTGGTCTCATTTGGTTCCTTGCTATGTAAGATGTTACATTTTTGTTTTGTTGTCCTTAGCTTTTCATCTCTGTGATGAGATGTATTTCATCTTTTGAGTGCTGTGGTGGAACAGTGGTGACGTATTAATCTGCAAAGCACAAGTTTAGTGGTTAGAAACCACCTGATGCTCCTCCGTAGACACCGACAGGGGTATGTCTAGCCTGCCCTATAGGTCACTCTCAGTCAGAGCTGATTGGATGGCGGTGACTCTGCTTGTTTCTTGTGATTTCATCTTTGTGTGGATATTTAAATGTTACTCTGTCCCCAATGTACTTTTCAAAGGCTTCTATGATAGCATAAAGGAATCCAAATGAATTTGGGTGGCAATTTTATATCCACTTTCCTGATTATTGGCTTTTTTCTTGTCAACATTTCCAAATTGTTTTTGTATGGGATCATAATAACTTTAAATAGAGTTTAATCATCTTTAACAATTTGAGGCCCTTAATTTTTCTACCCTGGCTTTTAGCTTTGGCTAAGAATTATCTTATAGTACTAAGCAGGATGATGGTAAAGGGCATATTTATCTTGCTCCTATTCATAATTCACAAAGAGACTGAATGCTTTTTCTTTCTCATGTGTTTTGCCAGCCATTGGGAAGGTATATAAGGGGGCACACACACACAAACTGAGAAAAAGCTTCTCTGGGCAGAGGTTTCATAGTAAGCACCCCCCACCCCAGGTGACCATCAAGCAACTCTTTCTGAGTTAGGGTATTCAGTGGTGCCACCTCAAAGATTCACTCTGGTCACAGTGAATTTTTTTGTAAAAGCAGTTTCATTTAGACTTCATTTGTGTGTGTCTGATGGCTTATTTAATAGAACAGTGTGTAGCTATGAAATTTTATTTCCTGTTCAGGAATATGCTGAAGAAACTGCTGTGATGTTGGATACAGCATACAAGGACATTCCTATTGGGAAAACCCAAGTATACAAGTGTTTTTCTTGTTTCCAAAAAGATGAAATGTCTACTGATGACAAACCTCATTCTGGACATCCATCAACTTCCCAAATGGATTAATATATCCACAAAATTTGTGTACCTGTGCTGGAAGACTGATGATGGACCATTGAAAAGATGGGGAAATTATCTGGACTACATTGGAGCTCTGTTATGCTATCTTTTCAGAACCTCTTAACAGTCTGACCTGGTGGAAAGAACTCCAAATGCGCTATGGGTCACCTTGTTTGAAATAAGAAAACTTGAAAACTGAATAAATGTTGAGTTTATCTCATAGTGCTGTCTTTGTAAGCTGTGTCCAACATCCCAACAGCTTCTGCAGCAATTTTCCTGAGCAGTTGTATATTTCACAACTTCACACGATTCACTTAAATAGGCCACAACAAAACATGAGGTTCAAGTGAAACTATTTTTACAAAAAATTTCACTGTGACTATAGAGAACCTTCTAGGTGATGACACTGGGTACACTAACTTAGAGTGAGTTGGTAGATGATAGTTTCGTTGGGGGGAGGGGGGATGAGTATGACAAAAGCTCCTCCTGCTAGAGTTTTTTCCCCATTATTTTGGGAGGTACCTCTTCCTACTATTGATGATTTGTAGGTTTTCACATGCACTGCATGCTTTCTCTTTCTGTCATAAAGTATTACTTTTTATACCTACACATTTTTTTTGTGAAAAATCAGTCCTACTCAGGAGTCACCTAAAATCCTCTTTAACTGTAAATGAATTTATTTTGTGAGATAAGTCATCTAGGAAGTATGTTGACTTTTCCATATTTTCAAAGGTTACATGCCCCTGCTCATTTTCAATCTTCTAAGTAAATACTAATAGGATTTTTAAAAAAGAAATCAATAACATTTCTGAAAATTTTAATTTTCTATGGTTGAAAATACTTTCATTATACCTTTCAAATTTAAGATCAACTCCAGATACTTCATGAAATAAATACTGAGAGTTTCTGGCTCTTCTTTATTTTTCTGTCTACACTAACTTTAATATTTCAAAAAAGTTAGTGAAATTTAACCATCTTTAATTCAAATTCTAGAAACTATTTTCTACAGCTAATAGAAGATTTGATTGTCCAAATTGGAACTTTATGATTTAGCTATCCAGCAAGACAGATGTTTGTGCATACTGAAGAGGCATGAGTTAAAGGATATCCTTAAACTTCATTGGAGAAAACATTATTTAGCCCTTCCTACTTAGTCCTGTGCTATCTAATTACAGAAATTTAGAACTTGGATACATTTGTCTCAAATAACTCTAGTTAATAAATGTAACTTGGACCTGACATTCCTCCAGAGACCTGTGAATCACCCTGAAGCAGGCTGGTGGTCTGAAGCAGATGACACCTGAAGTAGACAGTTGACGCCAAGACTGAGAAAAAGGTCATGTTGCAATTCTTGAACTCTGTTGTCAAAATGATTCTTTTAGTATTGGAAGCATATTTGAAATATTTCCCTGAGCCAATGGCCAAAATGATCTTCCAGTTTCCTATGTAAATCTTAAAATTTGACTGATGTTCATGTAGCCAATCTATCAACTATCAACTGCTATGATTAAATTTGGAAATATATCCTATAGAAAGCTATGATGTTCAGGGAAATTAGGATTAGGATGCTTTTCTGTTTGTAACAATTTAGAAATGGGGGGTCCTATTTAAGTAAATCATACCATTTCTTTTCCACACAACAAAAAGGGTATTTGTGTTTCATGTGTATTTTTTACACGTAAAATCAAACCATTCCATAATCATGAAATACAGTGACAGCAATGAACCTTACACTTGAGCTTGACACCCAAGTGTCTTAGGAGGTTTAGGTATTTCTTTTATTTCTATGTTGAATCATCTTCTGGATCCAGGTCGCTGGAGCATTTAGTGCTTTCCTCTGTTTGCCATCCAGTTCAAACTCTTCTAGTCCTCCTCCATCTCACCACTTATGTTTCTACAGAGAACTATAACTTTTATTTGACAAAAAAGGAAAAGTGAGTGTTGACAACATTGTTTGGGTGTCAGTCAGCTCTCGGTCTCCTCTTGTTCCATTAATGACTGCATAAAAAGGGTGCCTACTCACTGGCCCAATGAGATTATTGAAGTTAAATATGGTCATAAGCAAATGTGGTGAAGAAAACCGACGGTGCCCAGCTTCCAAAGGATACAGAATCTGGGGTCTCAAAGCCTGAAGATAAACAAATGGCCAACTAGTTGAGAATTATCCATGCCCACACAGAAGAAGTGGTCATGAGGTGTCTAAAGGACCAGACCTCAGGTGTCAAAAAGGAAAAAATCGTATCACTGTATGCACTCTCTCCTGAGATGATCACAGAGGATGTGGAGGATTGAGCAATAGTGTTGAAGATAGCTGATGGTATCCAGATATCAAAAGATACAACATCTGAGGCTTAACAGCTTGAGGGTGAACAAATGGTCATATGGCCCAGGAACAACAAAACCTACCATAGAAGATGCACACCAGCCTGTGTGACCATGAGGTGGGGAAAGAACCAGATATCAGGCATCAAAGAATAAAAATCATATTATTGTGTGCCCACCATCCCGACATGATCACTAAAGACAAAAGGGAGCAGACGCAGACAGAGAGGAGAAATCTGATAGCACCCAGCTACCAAACGATAAAGTATCTGGGATTGTGAAGGCTGGAGTGTGAACAAGTGGCCATCTAGCCCAGAGGCATCAAAGCCCACATGGACGAAACACACTAACCAGTGTGATCATGGGGGCCGAAGGGAGCAGATATCAAGGATCAGAGAACAAGAATCACATCACTACAAAAGAGGGTGAGGACAGAGTGAGGACCCAAGGCCCACTTGTGGGTAATTGGGCACCCTTTTATAGGGAAGTCACGGGGAGGAGATAGGCCAGTAAGGTGCAGTGAGGTAGCAATGAAGCATACAACTTTCCTCTAATTCCTGAAGGCTTTCTCCTCTCAGCTATCATGGTCCAAATTTTACCTTACAAATCCAGCTGGACTGGAAGAAGTACACTGGTAAAGATGGGAAATTGAAATACAGGGAACCCAGGACAGATGAACCCCTTGGGACCAGTAGTAAGAATGGAGCTGCTGGATGGTGGAGGGAAGGTGGGGTACAGAATGGGAGCCAACTATAAGGATCTACATATAACCTCCTACTGGGAGGACAGACCTTGGTGGAGAAAACAAGGGGAGACATCAGGCAATGTAAGTTATGACAAAATGACAATAATTTATAAAGTATTGAGGGTTGGTGGGGGAGTAGGGAGCAAGGATGGAGGAGAAAAGATAAGAAGCTGATGTCAAAGGCTCAAGTGGAAAAGTGGAAGTTTGGAGAATGATGACAGCATCAGGCATGTGAAGAAGCATGGCACAATATATGTATTTATGTATTGTGAAAAAAGATGTAGGAGCCCCCAATAAAGTGACTTAAAAAAGGGTGCCTAACATTACTCTGCCTCATTTTACTTATGCGTGAAATTAGGGTAATAAGCATATTGTTTATATTTATGTGTGTCAGTACTAATTGAGATAGTACTAATACAGCATTTGTTACAGTGATTTATTGCTGGCTATTACATACATGAAACTAATTCACCAGCCATTACATGAAGATTCCCCGCCTCTCTTCTTAGCTGGGAAAATTTCATATGATAAATTTCAAGGAAAAAAGTTGATATTCAAACAACACATATTTGACTGTAATTTTGCTTTGCTTGGTGAGTCCCCCCATCTCAGTGGCTATCACTGTCTTGTACACAGTAGAATCACTTGGGGAACTTTTAGAAAATATAAGTATCTGGCCTTTCCTGACTAATTAAGTCAGAGTCCCTTGGTGATTCCTTTGTGCAACAAAACTTCAGAATCACTGTTTAGACTCACCAGGTCTCTGATTTGCATTTGAAGACTCTGTATTTCAACAAAACAAGTGTCTTGTGTGAGGGGATAATTCAGTATGGCTGTGATCCTAGGCTGAGTCATTAATTTTTAGAGGTTAGATATACACAATAGTGATAATACTAGTTCTGAAGAGCAAATGCAAATATTGCTTCGGTGCTTTTTGTGTTTAAGGGGCATTTTCAAAATAAATCCCAGTTATTTTTGTCTTCATTTATTGCTTTTAGAAAGAAAAATAAACATGTACTCTTTAACATAATTTAGTCAGCGAGATAGACTAGCCTGTTAGTATAATGCCATAGGTGATGATAAAGAGACGTTCCTATGCCATACAAGCCCAATGTATCTAAATCCAGTAGAGAAGGTTTCTTGGAGGGCATAATGTTCAGGCTTATTTTTAAATTGACTTATATTTTTGGAGTTCTAGCAGTTTGTAACAATAGAGCAACTTAAAACACTGATATGGCTCCAGACATCATGAAATCCATGGCTAAACAATGTTGAAGAATGTGCATACTTAAAAGTAAGAGCTCACTTTCACAGTCCTTGACTCAAGGCTGACTCACAGCAATTCTACAAGACAAGGAGGCATGTCTCCTATGGGATTCTGAGGCCATAACTCTTTATGGGAGTGGAAAGTCTTTTCTTTCTCCCTCAGACAGGCTGGTGGTCTCAAACTGCTGACCTTGCAGTTAACAACCAAACAAGTCATTCACTATTCCACCATGACTCCTCTAAAAGTAAAATTGCTTTTCACTGCTATATTGCAAAGCAACTTGTAATGTCACCTACTCTGTAGGGCATTGTGGTGAGGAACATAAATCAAGCACAAAAGGGGAGTTAATGCATGACCCCACTTTTATTAAAAAACAATAACTGATATGCATTCAGAATCAATGTTCTTTGCGAGTTATGAAGGATAGAGAAAGAAGCAATTCTAGTTCATAACACTCATTAAATATGGGTGAAGTATATATTACTAAACCGAGGTAATGATGTCAAAAATGCACAAGATTAGGGGGTATCATTGGTATATAATATAACTTATACAAGAGGCTTCAAAAAGTTCATGATAAATTGATTTCAAAAATAATGGATTTTTTTCATTAATTTTTCAAAAGCTCCTTGTACAATTTCACAATAACAGTGGTAACAATCAAAATGTGTTTGACTAGTTAAATAGGGAGATATAGACATGTATGTGTGTGGTTAGTCTCTATGTACATATATTAGTGTACCTTTGTGGATAGGCATATACATGTCTTTGTGTGGAAATGTGTGTGCTTTTGTTAAATATAATAAAATATTAGGGTGACAATCACAGGTACTTCTGAGACATCACTAAATTATTCCACAAGATAGGTTAACTGAGTTTGAAGACATAAGACCATAGTCTTTCTTGTAGGAAAATTCTATCAATTTGCAAAACATAATCTATACCACTAATGGTCTGCATTTTAGTTTGATCAGTTGTATCTAGGGTCTCAAAAGCTTGTGAATGTTAATATAAAATATGGCTATGAGTCTTCACTTGTCCTTAGGAAAAAAAATAAAATCTCAAAGCTTGATCTAGTCATCAGGACTAATTGCTTACAAGAATTGCAGCCTCATCTATCTAGAGACCTGAAGAACCAGTTGATGTTTGGCTAAAATTGCAAGCCATTCTGAGGTGGAATAAAATAGATAGTACTAGATAGAGTGAAAACATATTATATAATAATACTCTAATTCTTAAAAATAATAATGAGCAAGAAATAATGAATGAGTATTGCCTAGAGAGATCTCCTTGGGATTTCCAATAAACTTAACTCAAACAAATCCCTGAAACCAATTTTCAGCTAAATAACAGACTAGCTCATAACTGTGTCCCCTTAAAACAAACAAATATACTAACATATATATATGGCATGGGCAGGGAAGCTGGATCAGCAGAACAACCAGAGGAAAATAATGAGAAAAGATATGGCAAACGTAAACCATGCTACTGAATAATATACATATATAAACCAAATTCACTGCCACCCAGTCAATTCTGAATCATAATGTTGTTGTGCCTGTAAGGTGACATGTAGTTAATTATGACTCATAGTGGAACTATGTGCAACAGAATGAAACCCTACTTGGTTCTATGCCATTCTCACAATTGTTTTTATGTCTGAGCCCCTTGTTTCAGCTACTGTATTCAACAAACTTGTCCACGGTCTTCCTCTTTTTTCCTGCCCCTCCTTACCAAATTTGATATCTCTTTCCAGGGACTAGTCTTTTCTGACAACATGTCTGAATTATGTAAGACAAGATCTCACCATCCTTGCCACTAAGAAACAGTCTGACTGTATATCTTTAAGACAGATGTGTTTGTGCTTTTAGGAGTCAATGATAATGCCAATGCCACATTCTTTGCCATCACCATAATTCAAATGCATGGATACTTCATTGGTCTTCCTTCTTTAATGTCCAGCTTTCATATATATGAAGTAAATGAACATAGCATAATTTGGATCAGTTGCACCTCAGTCCTTAAAGTAACATATTTACTTCTCAGCATTTTAAAGAGGTCTAGTGCAACAGATTTACACAGGCGATATGCCTTTGATTTCTTGATTGATGGTTTCATAGGCGTGGGTTGTGGATCCAAACAAGACAAAATTCTCATCAATTTCAGTCATTTCTCAACTGCACATAATATTATCTATTTGACCATTAGCGAGGATTTTGGTCTTATTTACATTTAATTGTAATTTATACTGAAGGCTGAAATCTTTGGTATACAGCAAGTGCTTCAACTCTTCCTCACTCATCAAACAAGCCATGTCACTGGCATATCAATGGTTGTTAATAAGCCCCCCACCAACCCTGAGGCCACATCCTTCTTCATGCAATTATGCAGTTTCTATGATTATTTGTTCAGGGTGCTGATGGTAAATATGATGACAAAATACCACCTTGCCACAAAGCTTTCTTGATTATGATCCATACTGTATTTTTTGTGTGTGCTATTCATACAATAGTCTCATGATCCAACCATGTTGGGCATGGATGCAATAGTTTGTCTGAGATTTCCATTCTTCTTAAAGCTCTTTTTAATTTGTTAGGATGCACACCATTGAAGGCCTTGACATAGTCAAAGCACAATCAACATTTTTCTGGTATTCTCTACTTTCAGCAAGAACCATTAGCAATAATATACCTCATTTTATATCCTTGGAAGCTCCCTGTCAATGTACTGCTGCATCTATGGGTGGCTAATCTTCAACAAAATCTTATTTCAATATGATATCAATGACATTTTTCTGTCGTCTGAGCATTCTCTTGGGTCATGGAGTGAGTACAAATATGGAACTCTTCCATCGGTTGCCCAATAACTAGCTTTCAAATTTCCCAACATAGACAAGTGGGTATTTAGTCTTAATACTTCAGCAACTTGTTGAAACATTTCAATTGGTCTTCATTTCACTGATAGTAGAATCTTCTTTATGGTGAATGCTTTCAGTGCAGCTTGAACTTCTACTCTCAGTACCACTGTTTCTCGCTCATATGCTAGTTCTCTAAATGTTTGGATGTTCTTTGCATTTCAGTAACTCAGTGTATTCTTTCCACCTTCTGCTAAGACCGTCAATGAATCCAGTCTATTCTTTTTTTGGGGGGCGGGGGGCATCAATCACTGCTCTCTGGTGGTGGGAGTAGGAGGCCCAGCCCCACTGCTGGAATTGAACCTCCATCCCAGTGGGCTGCACAACCATTACGCCACCTGGGCTCAGCCCTCAGTCTCTTCTTACTGTGTTCTAGAAATTCAGATGGAATAAACTCACGGTTCATATTTTAAGTTTGTAAGTTCAGCCTCAATCTGAACGCACATATGAACAACTAATGATCAGGTGGCACATTTGGCCCCTGGTGAAGTTTTAGCTTCTGATATTCTGTTTCTCCATCATTACTTCCTACAGAAGTAGTCAATTTGATTTCTGTATCTCCCACATGGAGAAGTACGCATGTATAGTTGTCTGTTTTGGGAAAAGGTAGTTTCAATAACGGTCATTGGTCTTGCAAAATTCTATCACATATTCTTCAGCTCTCTATCACCAAGGTTATATATCTCAATTTTGTTCCTTTCTGTTTCCAACTTTTGACTTTTAATTGCCAATAATTATCAATGTATCTTGATTGCATGCTTGCTCAATTTTAGATTTAAGACAATGGTAGAATTATTTAATTTCTACATCACTAGCTTTAGTAGTTGGTGTACTACTAAACAAATCTTATAAATGTTGTATTGACTGCCTACACTTGAATGCTGGTAGATGTTAATCTATTGCAGATAACTCTGTATTTCAAGATGGATCTTGAAATGTCCTTTTTGACCATAAATGTGGCATCATTCCATATTCTGTCATTTCAAGAATAGTAAATCTCATTAGTTTCTGATTCAAAATAGTCAATCGATTTCATACCACTAATGCCATTTCATCTCATTATTTTCAGTCAATTTCAGTTCACTATCACTTTTTATGCATCCCATTTCACTTTTGACACTTTCCAAATTTTCTATATTTATTCTTTATATTGAAAATTGTAATTATTAATATGTTTGCAACTGTTTCTTCTCATTTTGATTTGTGCTCTATTAGCAAAGATGGGTCTCAAAGGCTTTACTTTCATGAGATTTCCTCTTTCTCGTGATCAACTCTCCTTTGAGAAGATAGTTCTTTCTCAGTCATGTTTTGAGTGTTTTCTAACCTGAGGGGCCATTATTCTGGTACTATCTCTGACAAGGGTCTGCTTTCATTTAAAAGGTTTTCAGCATTTGATAATATTTTGATGCTACCCATAAGGTTTTCAGTGGCTAACTTCCCTGAAGTGGGCATCTTCTTCCTTTTTTGTAGTCTGTTGTTTGTCTGAAAGTTGTACTCAAACCTTTCCCCTTTGGTGGACATTCCGGTATTTGAAAGACCAGTGACATAGCTTTCAACATTACCTTAACACAGGATATGGCAAACTGAGAGACATATGGAAGTTGGCTCATGTTGAAATTGTTGAATGAGAAGTCACTATGGTCCTTGTTAAGGCATCAATGCAGATGTTTCTGAATTATATTCATTGAAATATATTAATAAGACATTTCTATAATTTATGTTTTTCAGAAGTCAGGATGAAGTTGGTAGAGATTTTTTTAGTTGGCACTTTGACCCATCAGCTGCTTCATGGGTGAAAAATACTTCAGTTTAAAAACCATGATGAGTAAGTTCTCCTCTGTCCTACAGGGTTACTACGAGTGGAATTAACGTAAAGGAACATTACAGTAATAGAAACAGCATTCAATTAGTCAGGTGAGATAGGGTGAATACATAAGTTCCCAAGAGTATAGTGAAAAACAGAGACCAATTTAAGAAATGGAAGTTAAAATGATGTAGTAAATTATATTTAAATGACAAAAAGTGATAGCATATAGATTTCTATTAAATACTCCCTCACGATGTTGCTCTTGCTAGATATGAGAGCAATTTTGATCCTTAAGTGTTCTTTGTACAAGAGAACAAAATGATTAGTTATTCCTATATGCCAGTCTATTGTGGTAGCCAGTGTATCAATCAACACACTGAAGGTCTCTCCCATTTTCCCTTCCCTCTATTTTATCTAGCACAGCAGTTTTCAACCTATGGGTCATGACTCCTTTGGTGGGTTGAAATGCCCTTTCACAGGGCTCGCCTGATTGATAGTAAAATCACAATTATGAGGTAGCAATGAACATAATTCTATGGTTTGGGGGTCGCCACTACATGAGGAACTGTATGAAAGGGTCACAGCATGAGGAAGGTTGAAGATCACTTATGTAGCATGAGACACTTTTGCAGGAACTGGCTCTCCTGATAGCATGTCCAAATTACCAGGAACAAAATCTCACATTATTCCTTCTAAGTAGCATTATGGCTCTCCTTCTTTCAGAAAACAGTTATTTGTTTGTTTTGTAGTCTGTGAAATAGTCATCATTCTCAAAAATAACTGTAGCTTCAAAACATTAGTTTTTCGGTGATCTTCCTTTATTCATTGTCCATCTTTCTCAGAGAAGGGGTGCACCGTTTTATAGTTCTAGCAGCATAGATAGTTCCAGATTGGAGGTTCCCATCTCTCCATACACTTACCAGCATTTATTATTTTCTAATTTAAAAACATTGTTATTAATTCCAGGAAGAGATAATACCTCAGTGTTTTTTTTTTTTGCATTTCCTTAATGCCTGTAAGGATTTATTTATGTTTCTCGGATACTTCGTTTGAATGTATGACTTAAAGGAGAATCTGTGCATGTCTTTTGCCCATTTTTTTATTTTAATTATTTTATGGGGACTCCAACAGTTTTTATAACAACTCATACATTTATTGCGTCAAGCATATTTGTACATATGTTACCATCATCCTTTTTAAAACATTTTCTTTCTAGTTGAACCCTTGGTATTAGCTCATTATTTTTACTCCTTCCATCTTCCCTCCTTCATAAACCATTGATAATTTATAAAATATTATTATTTTTCATATCTTACCCTGAAGGGTCTCCCTTCTCCCATAATTCTGTTGTGTCTTCCCCTTAGGAGGTGGGGCCAGTTAACTTTGATCATTGTGATTGTCTCCCCCTTTCTCCCCCACTCTTCCCCTTTCCCTCATGTTATCACTACTTCAATTATTGTTCCTGAGGTGTTTATCTGTCCTGGATCCTATGTGTCAAGAGGTCCTATTTGTACGTACATGCTCTGGTCTAGCCAGGTTTGTAAGGAAGAATTGGTGTCATGATGATGTGGGAGCTAGAAGGGATCGGAAGCATTAAAGAACTAGAGGAAAGTTGTGTGTTTCATCAGTGCCTCTGTCCACTTTTAAAAATAATTATTTGTATTTTTCATGTTGCATTATTAAAGTTTCCTATAATTTTTAGAGAATAGTCTCTTATATTTTATCATCAATGAAACATAACTGAGATTCCAGAAGTAAATCCACCATCGATGGACAGCTGAATTTGGACAAAAAATTTGAAATCCTTTGAAAGGGGAAGAGATAGTCACTTTAACAAATGGAAATATGCCTCACTGGGCATCTATTTTCTGAAAAATTAAACAAGACCTACGTTTCACACCAAACTCAAGATGGATCAAAGACATAAATGAAAAATCTAAAATTATATAGATCATAAATAAAAATAAGACAAATTAAGGTTTCTAAAGCATGCTATAAGTATACTATTAAGTAGAACTAAACGTACATAGAACTTGAACATTTTACTGAAATATCTTAAAAATTAAGAACTTCTGTCCATCAAAGCATTTCACTGATTGAGTGACAAAGGGATAGAGAACACAATTTGGGCAATAACGTAAGTGGACCAAGGACACACCTTTGCAATGTTCTTTTTTGGAGGAAGGTGGTGCCTTCTTCATTTTTATTATTCTCTTTTTGTATACATAAATCACTTGGGGAGCTTTTAAAACTCTTATAACAATCCATACATCAGTTGTATCAAACAAATTTTACATATGCTGCCATGATCATTATGAAAACATTTCTTTCTGCTTGAACCTTTGCTATGAGCTCCTCTTTTTTTCACTCCCACCCTGATAAATTATCAATTGTTATTTTGTATATCTTACACTATCCACTGTCTCCCTTTTGTCCATGTTTCTGTTGTCCATCCACCTGGGGTGGGGATGGGTATATACATTGATTATTGGAATTGGTTTCTCCCCCTTCTCACCAAACCTCCCCACTACCTTTATGGTGTCACCACTCCCATTACTGTTCCTGAGGGGTTTATCTGTACTGGGTTCTTTTTTATGTCTGTTAATTTATCTTTTTATGTCTGCTTTTTATGTTGTTCTTTTATTATTAGTTCTTCCATACTCAATAGCAAGTTTCAGTCTTTTCTGACATCCATGTTTGTTTCTCTGTCCTTAAAAATATTATTATATATTTTATGTATATAACATCATCCCACAATGTATCTGGTCTTCAATGTTTCAAATCTCTTCTTGGTATAATCTATAAATTCAGGTAGAATATAGCATCTCTATGAGTCAGTATCAACTTTATAGCAATGAATTTGGTTTTAGTTTATAGTCAACATGGAACATTTGAGTCTTGTAGACTTGTTTCAGGTTTCTTCAGTTCTACCTTAAATTTGTATATGAAAAAATGATGTTCTATTCTTCTGTTAGCCCCTATCCTTATTTTGACAGAAAATCTTCAGCTTCTGCATGGTATCTTTCTACAAATTTAGTTGTTTTCATTCCTATATATTGCATTTGGTGGGGTCTGGGTGTACAATATTTTAGTTGTAGGTGTCTTCTAGTTGAGTCTAACTCTAGTGACACTATGCACAACAGAACAGAACTTTACCTAGTCCTGTACTGTCCTCACAGCTGTTCTTAATTTTCAGTCAATTGTTTCAGCCACTGTGTCAATTTATCATGTCCTGGTGTTTCTCTTCCTTGCCAGCACTCTACTTTATCCTCTACTTCTCCAGGGACTGGTCTCCCTTGACAACATGTCCAAAGTATGTGAGGCAGTCATACCATCTTTACTTCTAAGGACCATTCTGGCTATACTTCTTCTAGCATAGATCCCTTTTTACTTTGGACAGCCAATGCTACTTTCAATATTCTTTGCCTACACCATATTTCAAATACATCCATTCTCCATGAGGCTTCCTTATCCAAAGTCCAACTTTCACATATATAGGACACAATTAAAAATACCCCAGTTCGCATCAGGCCTTAGTTCTCAAAGTATCATCTTTGCTTTGCTTCCCAACACTTTAACAAGGTCTTGTGCAGCACCTTTACCTAATGCAATGTGTCCTTTCATCTCTTGACTGTTTCCATTATCATTGAAGGAAGAAGCAATCATTGATAATGTCAATCTTTTCTCCACTTATCATACCATTTGCAAAGTAAAAGTCATTGGTGCCAAAAAAACCTATCATCTATATCAACAAGGCCAATTTTTTCTAAGGACTGATCTTTACTCATTGTTTCCAACTTTTGCATTCTAATTGTCTATAAGTATCAAGGCAAGTATATGGCATCTTTAGTTGATATTGGACCTCAAAAATTGTTAGAATTTCTCATCTTTTAATCTTTCTCATTTGTGGTTTCTGGGTAAATTTGAATAGCATTCACAATAAATGACCTGCCATGGAGGCATATAGAGATTTTTCTGTCACCAACAGCATTGCATGTCAAGATAAGTCTTGAAATGTTCTAATATGGAATGTGAACAATTCCTCTTAAATATGTCCTTAATATTTAAGTATAGTAGGTTATAATAGTACCCGATTGAAAATTCCTATTATGCTTCTTGAGTGTACTTGAGGATATTTAATAAGCTTAACAAACCAGCCAAAATCTCGATTTTATTTGCAGTTATGCCACGTTATTTTGGGAGATTTCATTTAGCAAAGACATCATATAGTGAAGGGGCCAAATAGTATGTGCATAACCTATACATAAATGTTGGGAATTAATGAGTAATCATAAAATGCATGCATCCTTAACTTTCACAGTAGTCAAAGATGAGAAATTTCATTCTACCTTCTTGTAGAAATCTTGCCCATGACACATTTTTATTCTTAATTTTTTATTTTCCCCAGAATGGTACTTAACTCCACCCTCTTCTTGGGAACAGGCTGGTTTACCACAATTGTTCTGTAGGGCGTTCTTTCAGTCTTATTTTAAATTTGATACTATACAGTTGGTGGAATAAAGAATACCAAGGAGAGTGACCAGAACCATATTCACTTAACACAGATATTGCTCATGGTGAACTCTCCATATTTTCAACTTACTCTACATAACAATTTATAAAGAAAAGCAAATACTGTATATACTTGTGTATAAGCTTAGGGTTTTTTAGCACATTTTTAATGCAGTATTTGTGGCAAAATTAGGGTCCTTGGCTCATATTTGGGTTGGCTTATACTTGAGCATATACGATAATGATGTTGAAGTCACAACACAAGTATTAAACCTGCAGAGCATACTTGTTTCAGCCAAGAAATGAAGAGAGCTTCATTTCACCTGGATTATCTTTCCATGGGGATACATCTATAAGTATATTTGTACTCATTCACTTTTACAAACACAGAACTCTTTTATGTATCAACATGGCTCCTATAAGAATAAACTCTCACTGCCTCGAGTCCCTTGTGACTCTTAGTCACCATATAGGACAGAGAAGAACATCCCTGTGCATTTCTAAGACTGATTTTTTATGGTAGCAGAAAGCCTCGTAGGTATGTGACAATATATCATTGAATGTGGTATTGTTTACTTAATTTACTGGTTATATATTTCTGACAACTAACTGATGATATCTTGTTTATAGTAAAAGAGTCACCACGTTCTAATAATGCATCTTTGCATATATATTCTCAGTGTAATTGAGACCACACATGAGAAAAGAGACCACACAAACAGCACTTATGTGTGAATGGCACATCCACTCTAGCTCAGTGGTGGTGACAACCTGCAAACCAACTTCCATCAAGTGGTTCCTGGTGCATGATCTCATAGGACAGAGTCTGGCCGAATGACCCTTTTGAGTTTCTGTGATCATAAATTCCTAGGGAAGCAAAATAGCCTCCGTTTTCTGCCTCAGATGTGCTGGTTGGTTTGAACTTCGTACCTTGCTGTTAGTAACCCAAGGCTTAACTCTCCATGTCACCAACCTTTTTAGTAGTAAGAATAGCAGGTTTTCATTAAGGATTTGTGCAAATCCTTCGTTGCACAAATCCTTCTGTATTTGGAAATATACAGCTCTTGAAGAACACAAACATCAGCAGAAACAAGAAAATTTCAGCTAATATCAAAAGTCTTCCTCAGAATATTGTTGATTGAAATTTTACTGAAAAACATTTTTATCAAAGATATAGTATGAATAGTTTGAATTCATAACAATTTCCCCTCTTTGTTTTAGAGAGTCTGTGTTGCTGCCTGAGGTTCATAGTGAAACACTGAGAAATTGTCAATCTCATAAAGAATCTTACAAAATGACGCTTCTATATACTAACTGTTATGCAAGGTCCTGTGGTTGGTTTTCATGTTCAGAAACTTGATTTTGCTGCCATGTCGAGAACCCGTAATTATGGGTACGTGATTGCAAGAATGCACTTATGGAGACTTGAAAACATTTTGTCATCTATAACCTGAGACCCATGCACGGCATTGAGTGGACCCACAGGAATGTAGGAGCTGTATATATTTCTGAAGTCATTAAGTTCTCAGAGCGGCCTGTGAACCGACAGCAGCCACAAAAGTGACCAGGTAAGAGTCATAGGCAAACCCAGAAAACTAAGGCTTTCCATCAAGACTCCTTCTCGCAGGTAGGAGCTTCAGGAGCTCTGTCTTTATCCTCTCCCTTTTCTATCCATCTCTGCTGCTCTATTTCTCACTCTTTTTTCTCAATTTTTCCATATTGTTCAATTATATGTGTAATTAGTCAATTAATTTAGGTGACCCCATGCACATTAGCAAACATACCATTGTAATTATTGCCTACATATGTGATCTAGTTACAGTGATCACTTTCTCCCAAAGGCACAATCATTCTCTCTGTCCTTTTTCAAATCCACCATCCTCAGCATCAAAGTACTGCCTCCTAAACCTCTCATCCACACGGTGATGTTGCTGTTGTCAATTTCATGCTACATAGCTCCAAACTCAAAGGAATCACTTCCATAGAGTTGTCTTTGACTCATAGTGACTTTATAGGACAAAGTAGGACTGCTCCCTATAGGGATCTGAGACTATTCATCTTCCCCAGAGTAGAAAGTCTCATCTTTCTCCACAGAGTGGCTGCTGGTCTTGAATGCTGACCTTATGGTTAGCCTCCCAAGTACAAGCCCACTATATCATGGGGGCTCGTAGACAAATCTTTTTATTTTTAAGTCATTTTATTGGGGGCTCATACATTGTTTTTCACAATACATAAATAAGCATACTGTGTCAAGCACCCTCACATGTCCACTTCTATTATTGTACTCCAATTGTCTGCCTTTTCCCGTAAGCCCCTAGTATAGGCTTTTCCATCTCTTCCCCACTTCCCCTGCTCTCTCCTCCCCACCAACCCTCAATACTTTATACATTGTTATTGTCCTGTCATATCTTACACTGCCCGACCTCTCCCCCAGCCCACTCTTTTAATGCCCGTCTTTCAAATAGGAGCTTGTGTGTATATCCTTGCCATTGGTTCTGTCTCTCTACCCTATCTTCTCTCCATCCTTCCAGCATCTCTAATCTCACCACTGGCCCGAAGGGGCTCATCCATCTTGGTTTCCCCATATCTCCAGCTCCCCTCTATACTAGTGTATCTTCTCCAGTCCATCTGGATTTGTAAGGTAGAGTTGGGACCATGATGGTTGGGGGGGAGGAAGGATTCAGGAACTAGAGGGAACTTGTATGCATCATCACTGCCTGGCTGTTCCTTGACTGATCTGTCTCCTCCCCGAATTCACAAGAGCACAATGCTCCAGGCAGACATACTTTATGAATTAAATTACTGTTTGGTTCAAAAATTGCAGGGAATCATACTGGTTTGAGATTTAGAGTTTAAAGATTATTTAAGTGAATTGTTTTGAGTGGCACACAGATTCACTGGCTCCATGAATTCTGTTCCACATTTCCCTTCCCATTGACTTCAACTAATTTGATCTTATAATTGGAGGAAGTTGTTCATTGAGACAACCAAATGCATGCTACTTTTTATTCCTTTTCATGATTCCCCAAGTGCAATCAGAGTTTGATAATAGAAATATGATATTTTAATAATTAGACACCTTATCAATCATGCTATGTGATAATGAGGGCAACACATTATATGAATAGTGTGTGTATGTGTGTGTTTAAGAAACACGTATTTGTCTTCATTCAAGTGGAGTTTCTGTTTTTTGTTTTTCTTTAAAATAATATTCCAATTATTTGCAACTTATTTTATGGATCATTTGGGATAGTTAAAACAGAAGGCTTATATCTATTACACATTGATTTCACTATTTAAAATATAAAAGCAACTTTGTTTACCAGTATTTTGATGAATATAGGTGTTAGTTAATATTTGTGGTAAAACTTAATTTCCACATAGTGTATTTCTCTCCATTTTAACATAAAATGAATTATGATAATATAACAGAGGAGTTATAGTATTTGCACTAACTACAAAGATTAACATTTTCATACTGAATTACATTTTGATTTGCATCTAGATGGGGATGTCATGATTTATTTCTTTACATGAAGCATAAAATCAGGAGAAAAAAGTAAAGACTTATAAAGTACATCATCAATAATCTAATTGGAAACTTTTTCAGTTAGGTAATTTATAGATACCACTCTGAAAACCAGCCAGCTTCATGCATTTTGTTCTGATATATTTTTGGTGGAGTAAACCAAACTAAGATTTATTAATCTTTGATAATTTTCCATCAGATTTAGAAAATCTTATTCATGCATTATACATGTGTATCAAAACCAGAAGTTATTTAGTAAATCTGAAAAAAAGATCGTACTTATAAAAATTCAAGTGCACTTTGATATATCGGAGCCACAAAGATGAGCGGGTAAAGTTTCTGGATTCAATGTCAAAGATAGTGGCACTTTTAATGTATGTAACTACAGCAAACTGAAATAACAGTGGGTCAGATTTTGTACCCTGCTCTCCCTGAAGGCATTGTCAGAACACATTGTACTCAAATATGTATCATGACCACCCTACCTATTTAAATATCGACTTTTCCAAACGTCTGAAATTCCCAGAGGGCCATCTATATCTCTTTATCTCTGCAGCTGGATAAATGTTCTCCGCGGGCCACATGTGGCCCATGGGGCCATAGTCTGAGGATTATATATATATATATGTATATATATATACACACATATATGTATATATGGGTTGTGATGAGTTGTATGAGTCCCCGATTTAGAAAAAGGGAAAAAAATTAAAATGCAAACCATATACTAATAAAATATTATATATCTGAAGGGGTTGATGTCAATTGGTATATTTCCATGCTATGAATAGTTGGTAATACCAATGCACTATTTTGGATTAGATGTTCACAGTTGTGTTATGCGCTTTTTGGAGGATCATATAAAACACTGGTTAAGACCTCAGTTGAAACTAGGTCTGATAATCTTCAAGGCATAGAAAAAGTGAGGGGGATGCCAGTGGGTCAATAACTTTTCAATGGGGATGATTACTATAAAAGTTTTCTCATAGTCAATGACCTTATTTCATCGTCACTCTGAAGTGTCCACCAGCTCAGTGCATTTCCAATATCTTCAAGAATTCATAGTTGAGCTATCTCACAACTATCTATAAAGAAGACTTTCAGAGCCACTTGACATCATTAGTGATCAACCTCTAGTTCAAGGTAAGGAGGCTGGGTAGACTAGGACATCATGAGTTGAGTAGCCAATTGTAAGCAACTTGAAACCCACAGTCACTCAGCTGAAAAAAGACTTCCTGCTCTCATAAAGAAGGCAAGTCTCAGAAACCACTGTGGCAATTCTACCATGTCCTAATGGACTTGATGGCAGTGAATCTGAGCTGGAGATAATATCACCATTCTAACTTTAAATAAATTTCACAGACTGAAGGAGATTTCACTTTTAGGCTTAAGGTTGTAAAAGAAAAGCCTACATTAAATTTCTGTTTAGTTCATCTGAAGGGAAAATATTAAGGGGGCTATCTATATACACAGTAAATTTTATAATCATCTGCTCCTATTTCTATTCATATTGGGGTGGAGAACAGAATTTGCAGGTATATAGTGTCTAAGCATATTAATAAATTATTTACAATGTTCATAAATATAGTTATAATAGTATACACGAGGGATGTGGTGCATTTAGAGTTCATGGCACAGGTCAGACTGATAATCAAGCTTTCTCTATAGAGGTTCTGAGAAAATTATGTAATTGTGTGCAACAAAAGAAAGGACTGATTTGTGACAGATGGGGGACTAGTTTTGCCACCATGACAATGCACCTGTTCACACAGTCAACTCAGTTCTCCAGTTTGGGCAGAAAACAGTATGCCTGACTTGTGAAAAGAACCTTACTTTTCTAACCTTGCTCTGTGCGACTTCTTTTTGTTTCCATGAATGAGGAAGACATGATGATGTAGAAGAGGTGAAGAAAAAAAATGAGGGAGGTGCTGTCAGTCATCCAAACAGAGGAGTTTGAAAAATCTTTCCAGTAATGGAAACACAGGTTTGAAAAATGTACTAAGTGCAATGGAAGTGATAACCTTGTTCCGCAAAAAAGAAAATACATAGCTTTGAAAAACGCCATTGGGAGGGGAGGATACTTTTCATATGTTGACCTTCAGGTTTGTTTGTTTTTTTCTAGCAGTAATAAATGCCTCATAAAATTACTGGTAAACAATACGGCTTGGGTTACAAATATATACTCTACAAGGGACTGTCAGAAAAATGAACAAATTGGTGGCAGTACAACACGAATTCCCCATATAAACAAGAATGTTGAAACTTTGTGTCACATGATTTGGAAATTCCCCAGAAGGATTAGCCCTTGAAGAGAGATGTGATGATTGGTAAAGTAATAGGCCGGTGAAAAAGAGGAAGACCCACCATGAACTGGATTGACCCAGTGGTTGAAACAACAGGCTCACACATCGCAACAATTATTCGGATGTTAAAGACCAGGCAGTGTTTCATTTTACACAGCATCTTTCTGTATGGAAACTTACTTGACAGCATCTAGAAACAACACCACAATTGCTGTAAAAATTAATTAAAAATTAAAAGCATTTTGCATACTGCCTGCTCTAAAGTAAATGACCAATGATCATGGTTAGGACGGCTATCTTCCACAGAAATAATACTTTTCAAAATTTTCCTGTACAACAACTTAGAGTATTATTAATGATATTAAAAGTAACAGTTAAATTACAGGATTTATTATTGTCTCTGCATAGTTCAGAATACTATGATAATTATCACATATTTCAGTCGAGTAAATAAAGGCATGAGAAGGTTGAATGCTTATTTACAGTGAAACAGATGGTAACCCAGAACCCAGGTTTGAATCCAAGAACACTAAATCCAGAATTCCTACTCTAGGTTCTCCCCCCCCTATAAATTACCAAATGACAGATATTTTAGTTTCTGGGCTATATGGACGCTGCCAGAATTCATCAACTCTGCTGCTACAGTGTGAAATCTGTCATAAACAATTCATAAACAAGTGGGCAAGGCTTTGTTCTTGTAAAACTGTATTTGCTAAAAAAGGCAGCAGGCCAGATTTGTCCCATGTCTGTAGCTTTCTGTCTCCTGCCTTTTCTGATAATACCATTAACCATTTATTATAAATCAAGTGGGAGTTATACATTTAATACTTAAGGATTATGATAAGGATTTATATGCATAGTCTCCTTTATTTATATGTTAGTCAATTGTCTTCTTGGTTCTAGAGATATTAAAAAATGACAACGGTGTCTACTAGTAAATAAATTAAAACAACATCAAAAAAAGATTCATTAGAATGCACCCCCTCTGGATAGAGTAAGAAGGTAAGAAAATAAAGTGGGTTGACCATCTCTCATCTCATAGATTTCCTACTGAAAGAAAAGGGACATAGTCTCAGTTTATGAGTAGAAAAATTATATATTTTTTGACTTCAAGAACTGTCTCAAAATCATTGACGAGTCAAGTCTTAGACAGAAAGTCTCACTTCAAATGTCTGTGCTGAATCTGTTGGAAATTGGGTTATAACCAGAAAGCTAACTATTGGTGAAAAAAAAAAAGAGAAAAAGAAGTTGAAAATCACCTCCAGTCAGTATGCAATGCTTTCCGCTGGATTTTCTGATAAACAATAATAAAAATGATATCTATTCAGGGTCATGCTCAATAATAATCAAAAGACCAATGAGAGACTCCCATGACCAGGAAAACTAGATTGAAAATTTAGAAACATGAGAAAAACAACATGCCAGCTGTTATCTGTGAAACAAAGATAAATTAAGAATGCTCTTTCCACTATGCTCCTAGAATTAAATTATCATCTAAATGACTAGGTCTGGCTTTGCACCATGCTAAATTTCAATATTCAAATTTTACTTTAGAAGACAGGTGGATTTCCTTTAAAATATGGATGTCTCCACATCAACTAAAGCTTCTGCCAGTTTCTTAACCCATCTTCCTTTGACTCACAAGTATGTTTCCCTGGCAGCTATTATTTTAAACCACTCAACATTGACCTTCATTTAATTACAAGGTATGTCAAGTTACTCCCAACTAATTAAGCACATCGGACCTGTTGAAGAAAGGGTCATTGGGCAAATAAATGCCACAATTAGATGTAGTTCTTCAGGTTTATTTTTAGATTTTTCAGTGGAGGAAAAATTAGGTACTTCTCCCTTATTATCAACCCCAAATCAGTTGCCACTATGTCTCACCATGGTCCAAATTGAACTTGGAGAAGTCCAAGAATGCCTGTGGGTGGGCTCAGAAATGTTACAAAGATTTTTCTGTAAGTGAAGGCTACCCAAGGTTACTATGGTCCCTGCTACATCAGTCTGATATTGCTTGAATGGCCCATGGACAATTTTGATTTTCCTATTCTGTGTACAAATTGTCACAGCCAGCATTGAAAAACAGTCATTTATTATTTTCATATTTCTTAAACTCAAAATCCCAGATACATTTACCAAGATCCTTTATTGAGAGAAATAACAGGACTAGAATCAAGGTGTTGACAAGGCTCTACTTTTATGCAGAGCTCCGCCCTAGAGAAAACTATATACCAACAAGCCAAGTCATGCTATTTACTGAATTTAGTTCTTTTAGGACTGAGACCCCCACTTCCTGCAGAATATCCGGGGTTGCTCTCCGAGTCTGTAGGCTGCTTACACTTCTTTGTAGCAGTCTTTCCTCTAGTTTCATCATGGAAAACCTTTAGAACATTACCTCTTCGTGAATTCTTTTCCTGCTTCAAATAGCTTCGATTTCCTCCTCTGTGACTAACCAGGAAAAGATCCTTACTTTCAAATGTTCATGTCATAGATTGACACATCTACATCAACATTTAAGGTTGCAATATAATTAATGATATGCATCAGATTGCATCAACTTCCACTTTTGATGGGAAACTTAGGTGAGGTTGAGAATGTCATTCCGATTTTTCTTAGAATTTTGTCTACAAAAGTAAAAATATCCTTTGGACTAGAACAGGGCCTAGAAAATGGAGACCTATGTGTCAGATCCAGGCAAGTGCTCAACTCTGCAAATCAAGATTGATCACAACACAGAGTAGAGTTGAACAGCCTAAATTACTTTCTATTTTGTCTCAGGGGGAAAAAAAATAAAAAACTAACCCACACTCAAACAAACAAACAAACAAAAGCAGCTTGCCAACTCATGGCTTATATAATCATTTTTCCATATCTTATGTTTTATATATCAAAATACAAGACAATACAGCACTGTGACAGTCATGTACTCATGTATCAATTTCATGATTGGGATGTAGAATTGGAATCTAGCCTGTCAATCTGGCAATAGCCAGTGAGGCCTCTGTGTGGGCATGGCTTTCTCCTGAGAATTCTGGGAAGTCTCGTGGTATTTCCCAATTAGAAAAGAGAGACTTGACTCAATTTCCAAGACATGGAACTACTGACAAGATGAGATGACAGCATGCTGATCAATCCTGATTCCTGGAGAATGGAAGAGCCAGAGCTTGATGGAACCAAACCTCTGGGCTGGAGAAGCCATGTTGGAGAGTCCTGCCAGTACTGAGATGCTCAGGAGGCCACAGGGAGACTCCTGCAAGCACTGAGATGCTTCTACTGCTACCAGACACATAAGACTCTGCACCCTCTCACCTGTGATTGTCCTGGTTATCACATGTGCCTCGTAAGTCAGGAGACTTTATAGACTGGTATCACACATATGGGCTAATATTGGACTTAACACTTTGGACTGGACTGTGTTGGGGTGCTTTCTCAATATTCCATTCCTCTTGTATATAAACATTTCCCTTATATCCATATGTGTGTTTATGAATTGTTTCTCTAGTCTACCCAGACTAACACAAGCACATAATACAGATATGTTCAATCTCTCGAGGTAATTGATTGGATTGTCCTTAATTCTGCATCACTCTCAATCCCAGTATTGTTTTGTTTTCCCATCTTATTGTTGCAACCACAATTTAAGTGTGGTTGATTTAAGCTTTAGAATTCCTGTCCACAGTGATATCTAATACTCACACATACACACATATATATATGAACACACATATATGAACATATATACAAGATAGGAAATATATGTATATGAATTAATGTGTGCACATATGTGACTATATTCAAGAAAAGTATTCCTCAGTATTGCATTCCTTTACCATAACTATTTAATCTGCCTGGTGACAATTCTGATAATATGAAGAAGAATGTGACATTAGGATGGGAGAAGAAATCATTAAAAATCTGTAATATGCAGGTGATACAACCTGGTTTGCTGGAAATAAAAAGACTTGAAATATTAACTGATGAAACTCAAAGTCACTACAGATAAAAACCAAATGAAGAAACAAACATCCTGTCAACATGAAGAAAAGCAATCATGAAGAAAACCCAAATCCTCACAAGTGGTCTAGTAAACAACATGGAGAAAATGTTGAAATTATCAAGGACTTCATTACTTGGATCCCCACTCATCCTTCATGGAAGTCAAATTACATTCGCATTGGAAAATATGCTGCAAAATGCCAAGATATCTCTCTAAAGCCCAAGTTGTGCCTGACATAGGTCATAGAATGTTCAGTATCCTCAGGAGGAAACTTGATGCTGATAAGGAATACTGACTCAGACTCAGTGCCTTTGAATTATCATATTTATAAAGAATAATAAATATAGCATGGACTGCTAGAGAAATGAACAAAATCTCAGTCAGAGAAACTATAACCTGTAGGAAAGTGCCTCTGAAAGAAGATAGTGACTGGTGCTTCAGAAACAACTTCTTACCTGTTAAAGTAGATGGTCAGTGTCAAAGAGGAAGGTCTCCAAAGGATCAGTTGACACAGTGGCTCCAACAATGGGCTCAGACATGGAAATGATTGTGTTGACTATTCAGGAATTGGTCATTTTTCTTTCTGTTGTATATTGGTATGAGTTGGAACTCACTTAAGGTTACCTAACAATAGCATCCATAATGCACTTATAAACGTTCCTCAAATCACACTGAATCTTCCTCATAATTCTCACATATATGAAACCAACACCTAAATAGTGATTCCTGAAAAAAAAATTGATTCTTACCTAATTTGTCAGTGTCTGAGATAGTTAAGGTTTATTGTGCCAACCTGTCTGATAAACACATGTGGGGTTAATTGAAGGGTGGAGAGATAAAGGTGAGCCTCACCTTTCCAGTTCTCAGGTCTCTTGCTTTCTGATGGTCAGACCAGGGTGCAGCTGCATTAGCCAGTTCCCTGGTTCAGGGGGTAAGGATAACTTCCTGTGAGACAGCCCTGAGGAGAAGCAACATGGACCTACCCCAATGCAGTCCTGATTGCTGAAGCAGCCGTTGGAGATCCCTGCTGGCGCTGAGATGCCTGCATGCTCACCGATCTGGCTTTTCTCCTACAGTTGGCATGGTTGTGTGTGCTTTATGAGATTAATGAGGACTCTGTAGATTGGTTTCGGACATATGGACTAATGTTGGACTTATGTGCTTGGGCAGCTCTGGGTTGGGATGTTTTCTTAACGTACACTTGTCCTTTTTAATAAAACTCTCTCTTATACATATGAGTTTCTGAGGATTTGTTTCCCTGATATACTCAGACTATGTCAAGGAATTTTGAAATTGTCACTGGGCTTATGGCATAGCAAGAACAATCTATATTTGATATGTAAACAATAATTTTTCATATTTGACAAACTTAAAATTATAGCAAATATAACAAAATCATTGAGGATTGATTTAGATAAACTGATCACTCAAGAAAACTGTGGGACTTTATCTTTTGCCTCAGTGCACCTGTGATGTTTTATTTTATAGAGGCCTGATTTGTTGATCAAATCCTCTATGGTATGGCTAAAAGAAAATTAACTAGATAGACGTGGTCAAGAAAATCATAGACGGAAACCCTGAAAGGTAAATGAAAACAAGTCATGATGTAACACACATATTAATAAACAATACTGAAGTCCCTTGATGTGTCACCAATTCACTCCTAAATAAGGATTTCTGCCCTTCTGGCCTGTGGCTTTGACTTGGTACTTGAAATATAACCACCAAGACATGGGAAAACAGTGTGAAAATTGGGAAGTAAAACATCCTATTGGTAAAGCAAATGTCAATGAAGGAAGTTGGGGAATCTTCTAATGAAGGTTGAGAGTACTTCTCTTGCCAGAATCTTAAAGGTTTATCAAGGTAGATAAGAGGCATTATAAAGAACTGTTAGTAGTTATTTTCTTTGTTTAACCTCTCATCCCTTTCATCTAGGTCTAAAATACTGTTTACTGCTGACTTATAATTACTTAGCCTACCTATAAACAAATAATTCTGCCACTAAACCGGTCCAAGGATTGTTTTGTAATCCAAATGGAGACCCCAGAGAGCTAGGCTTGATAAGGTCTGTGAATAAGGAAACCTTTTCATGGTCAATAAAGGAAACATTTCCTTTTGACAAAAAGAGAACATTTGAAGAGGTTTGCAAGATAACTTGAGTTTTCTTTTGCAATCCCTTTGTGTCACAGAGGAGCTCGATATCTTTGTGGGCTGGGTTGTCATGGAACGCTATCCTAGAGTGCTGCAGCCTTGGAAACATCCAGGGGGTGGTTTTAACCTGTGCTCTGGGGTTGCTTTCGGTCAGAAAGCACTCAGTGGCAGTCCCTGAATGAGGGGCCAAATAATCTTGGACCTCCATCCAAATCACTGTGCCCCTTTCTGGTAAAACAAAACGTGTTTCCCCACACCCGCGGTGCCCTTAGCCCACGCACATCTGGTGAATGAGAATTCTTTCTTCAATATAACAGTATATCTGATTCACACCTCATCACATTGCTATTATGAATAGACTATGTTTACGATTGATACATAAAATAAGCTCTAACTGGAACATGGAAGATGTTCAAACAGACTGATAGTGGGTTGGGAACTAGACTATTAACTGCAAGATAAGTGACTGAAACTTAGAAGTTACTTCTGTCAGAGAAAAGTGAGGCTATCTGTTTCTTTCAGGATTTAGTCTTAGAGGGAAAGACACATACCTCATATTTGCCAAGGGGTTTAAAAACAGAAAGTAAAAAGAGACAAGGATCTTTCCCCAGATTCCTCCCCCAACATCAACATCTTTTTCCCCAAGGATCTCTCCTCCAGAAAGAGCCATTTCCGAAAGCACCTGACTTCAGAGATCTAGCCTCTTCTATGGCTAGACTTTTATGGGCTTGCTGATTTGCACATGTTAGAAGGACTCAATGCCTGAGGAATAAAACCCTCAAAGCCATGGGTTGGTACTAGGACTAAACCAACAAGTTCAACCATTGTGAGGATGGCACAGGGCTGGGTAGGATTTTCTTCTGCTGTTCCTGGGATACTGGGTACTGCAAGTCAGTTGTATCTCAATCATACCTACCAACAGCAAAACTATTGAGAAAATAAGATTTATCTTCTGGTAATTCTGTAAAAGCAACACTGAAGAGCTAAGAAGAAATGCATTTTTTTGCTATAGCAATAAGAAAAAAATATGGTGGTAGTAGCTGTTTTGTCTTAGATATTTTGGGGGATGCGGGGTGTCCTATTTAGAATTTCAGAGACTTCTCTTCTAAATGTTTACTATTCCCTGAATTAACAGCCAGCTCCTTTATGCAGTCTTATTTCTAAATAACCTAGGATAATCAGATGTGAAGTTATAAGCCATCACTCCATGTGTTTTGATGATTTTTTGTATTGTGCATGAATGTTAGTGGCACTATTTTTGAATTCTAATAATACATAGTCAACCCTTAAATTTAAAATGTTAGGACAGTGGTCAAGATTTCAGGAGACTTTCATTTGGTTCTTAGCAAATATTTGTTTTATGCTGATTCCTTTGAGTTTTGTTTTTAAAATGCACTTTTGGTCTGGAATTAAAGAATGATATGTCTCCCTCATGCATCTCTTTCTCCCCCATTTTATTTCCCTTTCAGTGGTAAATTGTGCTATTGGTTCTCACTTAATTTTCTATGCATTACCACAATGTTTTAAATACAAACTTGATGAGAGTACAGTTTATGTATATGTGCTGAAATGTGGGTAAAAAAACGTATCTTCTAACGTTCTCTAACTTCTTCCTACACAGGAAGAATGTGACTCATGAGGTTCGGGGATAACTCGGTGTAATACACATAAAAGAAGACAAACATCCAGATTCACTCTAAAGGGCTGCAGATTCTACAGCTTGTCTCTTTGGGTAGCTAAAGGTGAAAAGCTATCTGGTGCCACTGATAGCATACTTGTAGTTGATGATGCCTTTGGCCATTGAAATTCTCTTCGAGTGTGGAGAGCAATTGTTATTGAATTTTTGAGGCCCCTGGCAATAGATTTTCGTTGCAGTCATGCATAGAAATATGAGTTAAACATATTACAAACTCAGAAGTATATCTTAGATGACTCAAAGATGAGATAAAATATAAGCCTTGCTGTGGTGGCCCTAAGTCTTTCTAAAGTGCTTATTACACGAGGGCAGAGAACTGATTACAGTTTGGGGCAATGAGTGATATGTTATGGATCTTTGTGGATATTATAATTCTGAAGTGAAAAATGCACTGGAATTCAAAAGATTTGTTTCTCTTTAGAACTCATTCGAAACTCTTCTATTTATTATATAGAATCCCTATATTTATTTATGACATTCTGCTGTAGATATGCTGTAGACTTGAAATAGGATTCTTTTGATAAGATTCTATTTCCTCCCCTTTATTGAGCATTTAAAAGCATTTATGAGGAGCGATTCATGAAATCTACTATTTTAAGGATATAGCAGCTGTTCTTCACACAGAGTGCTTATAAATGCATATATTTTAGTCTGTATTCAAACACCTTATTATGTCTGGTAAAAATTGAGATAATTTTGGAAGTTGTTTTTTAATACAGGGAAGTCTATTGGGTGTAATATGAAGTTTAGTATGTAACACTCTGGTTTACATAAAGTTTACTCTCATGACATACTCCACCAAACAAAAGTTTCAAATTCTAAAATTAATTTTTAATAATGTGACAGGTGAGAACTTTTTCTTATTTCATATAATAATAATAAGTTTTCAGAACAGTTCATGGGTCTCATGTAAATTCTATGATGATCTTAAAAGAAGTCATGTCAGCTATATCGCTGGTAAGTGTCTAAACTAATATTAATATCTCCTCCTACGTGTCCCCCCACCTCCCAAACCTATCTTTTAACTCCGGTGCTAGTGCCCTTTTCCTACATTAATATGTGCTCAATGTGTCATGCATTGCCTTCAAGATCTTCATATTATCTATAAACTTAAATGTACATTAAGCATAATTATACATTAAGCATATATATCTATATTAGTTAAATCAAGGCGTCTGGTGGTGCAGGGCTTATGAATTGAGTGTCTAAACAAAAGTCAATAGTTTGACACCACCAGCTGCTGAATGAGAGAAAGATGAGATTTTTCCTCCTTTAAAAATTCAGTCTCAGAAAACCACAGGAGCAGCTCTATCCTAACCTGCAGAACGCTAGGGGTCAGCACTGACTTGAGATAATAAGTACACTAATTAAGATAGCCGCTTCTTATGAACATGAAATAGATTAATGTAAGTCTAAATACAACTGAACTCACGGTCATTGAGTCGATGCTGCCTCATTGAGACCCCCGTTGGGTGTCCAACACTGTAACTGTTTATAAAAGAAGAAAGCCCAGTCTTTCCCACTCAGAGCTGTTGGTGGTTTTGAACTGGGAGACAAGGGCATTACAGCCTAATGAGTAACCACTGCACCAGCAGGACTCCCATATCAAAATGACAGCAACAGCAAACCATTTTGTTTGAACTGTTTCAACACCCATCTGACACCTATGATGCTGGAGTGTTTTGAAGTCTCTACTCTTTAAACTGGACATTCATGTTTTTTTTTTCCCTTGAAGTGTTGACAATTAAGTAAATGAAGTTTTATGTGATTAGAATTTATTTCTTCTGATCACTTCTGAATGGTCTCTTATAGAAGGGAAGTTCAAACTTGAAAAAAAGGTCACAATATAGGAACATGTCATTTGAAGATAAATCTATAAGGAGCAAAGAATTACAAAAGTCTTTGCCAGCCAACTCCCAAAAGTTTGGAGGAAGGCATCCAGAAGTTCTTTTCTCCGAGTTCTTAGAATGAATTAACGTGATGATGGCGTATGATGCCTGGTGGGGTTTGATCAAGGGCAAAGTAATAACTAAGAAGAATGACTGAGAGATAAATGAAGGTCAAACATGATGGTGGGACAGGATAAAAATAAGAGGAAATAGAGGAAAGAACTAGGAGGCAAAGGGTATGTATAGAAGATTTAAATGCCATGCAGCACCCAACCGTGAAGACAGACTGGTCACATGGAGGAAGGCATGAAAAGAGATTGCTACAGGGCTGGCCACATCCAGACCTGACATAGGGGCAGCAGAGAACAGGCTGGGGGAGGGACCAGAATGCCATACCCACATGGAGACAGATGGATACAGAGGATGAGAAAGAGAGATGGTACGGTTCCCACAATGACAAGATCCCTGCCCACAACACCCAGAAGACTATGTAAAGAAACCTACACCACAGTGGGGACAGGGCAAAAAACAACAGGAGCTGACAATCTCCCTACAGAAGCAGACAATGACAGAGGACATTTCAGGGGTCATATGGTGGGAAAGAAATGTGGGATGAGCCCCCCAAATGGATCTAATCAAGAAAGGACCACTACTGGTTGGAAAGTGGGGAGGAGAGAAAGATTGGGCTGATGGTTCCTGGGAGGACACGGGGGAGAGGGGAGAGGAAGGGGGTTCTGGACAGACTTGGGGGTGGGGGTGTGGCAGTCATGTGCTTATGTTAACTTTATGATTGAAATGTAGGGGTGGAGTCTAGCCTGTTGATCTGGAGTTAGCCATTGAGCAGACAATGAGGCCTCTATGTGGGCATGGCTTTCTCCTGAGACTTCTGGGAAATCTTGCTATATTTCCCTCATGATGAGAAGCTATCTTCCCCATTTGTTGGGAGTTAGTCTCAGAGGCAATGAGTCATGGAAAAGACAAGATGGCAGGGTCTGAGAAGCTGGAGGAGCTGGCAGAGCGACCACACGGCTTTGTCCTGATGGAGGCAGATCTCTGACACTGGGGCGGCCACATGGAGACTGCTGCCAGTGATGAGTTGCTTCTGCTGTTGATGGACCCTAAGCCCTGGAAGCGAGGAGCCATGGGGAGACCCCTGCCAGGGCCAGAATTCTGCATCCACTGACCTATGACTTCGTGAGTTGGAAGGAGACTTTTTAGATTGATTTCGGGCATATGGGTTAATATCGAACTTATGACTTTGAAGTGGACTGGATTGGGATGCCTTCTTAGTGTCACATTTCTTTTGTATATAAATCCTTTCCTTATATCCATATGCATGTCTATGAAATTTATTCCTCTAGTTTACCCGGACTACCACAGCGGGGAACAATGGGTGGTCCGCAATCGGTTGCGGGGAAGGTGTGGGAGGCCTGGTGGGGCCAAAGTAATAGAGAGCAAGTACTGAAACCCAAATGATGGCCGACTATGACAGTCGAATGGGAGGAAGGCAGATAGAAATAGAGGAAGGAACTAGAAGGCAAAGGGCATATGCAGAGGTCTAAACACAGACATGTACATATGTAAATATAAGCACATATTATAATGAGGGAACAAATCCTGATTCATATATTTATATGTTTAATATAAGATAGAAACTGGACCTTAGACCCCTACCCAGGCACTCTTCCTCAAGGCAAGAACATTTTGTTCTACTAATTTGGCATTTCAGAATGCTCACTTACCCAATGCAATCACTGAAGTCAAATAGGTTCATAAGCAAATGTGATGAAGAAAATCCATGGTTCCCAGCTACCAAAGGATATGGAGTCTGGGGTTTCAAAGTCTGAAGATAAACAAACGGCCATCTAGCTGAGAGGTATTCAAGCCCGCAGAGAAGAAGTGGCCGTGAGGTGTCAAAAGGACCAGGCCTTAGGCATCAAACAGGAAAAGTTATATCACTGTGAGTAATCTTTCATGAGACGACTACTGAGGACATGTGGGGATTGAGCAAGAGTGGTAAAGATGTCTGATGGAACCCGGCTTTCGAAAGACATGACATCCAAGGACTTAAAACTTGAGGGTGAGCAAATGGTTATATGGCCCAGGAACATCAAAGCCCACCTTAGAAGATGCACACCAGCATGTGCGACCATGAGATGTGGAAAGACCCTAATATCAGGCATAAAAGAACAGAAATCATATTGTTGTGTGCCCACCCTCCCGAAAAAATCATGGAAAACAGAAGGGAGCAGATGCAAACAGAGAGAAGTCTGATGGCAGCCAACTATAAATGATAAAGCATCTGGGACTGTGAAGGCTTGAGGGTGAATGGATGGACAACTAGCCCAGAAGCAGCAAAGCCCACATGGAAGAAAAAACACTAGCATGTGTGATCATGAGGGGCTGAGTGGAGCAGATATTAAACATCAAAAAACAAAAACCACGTCACTACGAATGGGGGGAGACTAGAGTGGGGACCCAAGGCCCATCTGTGGGTAATTGGACACTCTTTCACAGGGGAGTCTTGGGGAAGAGACAGGCTAGTGAGGCACAGTGAGATGGCAATGAAACATACAACTTTCCTCAAGTTCCTGAAGGCTTCCTCTCTCCAAATGAGGAGTCAAGGTCAAGGTCCCAGTTCTACATTACTGTGGAGATGAAAAATGGAAATGCGGGAAACCCAGGACAGATGAACCCCCTTGGGGCCAGTAGTAGGAGTGAAACTACTGGATGAGTGGAAGAAAAGTAGTGTAGAGAGGGAGAGCCAACTACATATAACCCCCTACCAGGGGGACAGACACTGGGGGAGAGGGCGAGGGGAGACATCGAGCAGTGTAATTTATGACAAAACAATAATTTATAGAGTATTGATAGTTGGTCGGGAGCAAGAATGGAGAAGAAGGGATGGGAGACTGATGTCAGAGGCTTGGGTGGATAGGTGGAGGTTCAGAGAACATTGACAGCTGCAGGCATGTGAAGAAGTGTGGTACTATATATATATGTATTATGAGAAATGATACATGAGCCCCAATAAAATGATTTAAAAAAAGAAGGCATATATATAGGCATGTGCCTTTGTAAATATATTAATATATAATGATAGGAATTTAGGCCTATATGCATATATATATTTATATATCAAGTATTAAGGAAACAGACATAGGGTCTCTACTCAAGTACTTCCTCAAATCAAGAACAAATCTAATAACCCTGCATTCTGTGATGCTCACCTTCCCAATATGATCACTGAAAATGGGTACATAAGTAAATGTGGTGAAGAAAGCTGATGGGTCTTAGCAAACAAAATACATAGTTTCTGGGATCTTAAAGGCTTGAACAAGCAACTATCTATCAGGGAAACAGCAGAGCCCAAGTGGAAGAAGCACCCAATGGAAGATCACAAGGTTTCCCCAAGATCAGATATTGGGCATCAGAGAACCAAAAATAGCAATCATATCAATGCAAATGAGGGAGATCAAAATGGAGGCCCAATGGGTCACTAGGAAGGGACATGCCAGTTAGGGTGCAGTATAGCACCAATGAAACACACAACATTCATCTAGTTCTTTAATGCTTCTCCACCCACACCCACACCCACACCACTGTCATGACCCCAGTTCTACCTTTCAAACCCTATGTACACTGATACAGATAAGAGCCCTTGACACACAGAATCCAGAACAGATAAACTTCCCAGGAACAGTAATAGGAGTAGTAATATCATGAAGATAAGAAGAAGTGTAGGAAAAGGGGAAGCTGAGCGCAAGGTGTGGCAGTCATGTGCTTATGCTAATTTCATGATTGAGATGTAGGGGTGGAATCTTGCCTGTTAATATGGAGATAGCCATTGAGTAGCCAGTGAGGCTCCGTGTGGGCATGGCTTTCTCCTGAAACTTCTGGGAAATCTCGCATATTTCCCTGATTGGGATGAGAAGCTATCTCCCCAGTTGTTGGGAGTTAGTCTCAGAGACGATGAATTACAGACAAGACAAAATGGCAGCATCTGCGGAGCTGAAGGAGCTGGAGGAGAAGCCACATGACCTTGCCCTGATGGAACCAGACCTTTGAAGCTGGAGAAGCTATGTGGAGATCCCTGTCAGTACTGAGTTGCTTGTACCACCACTGGATGCTGTTGATGGACCCTGAATCCTGGAAGCAAGGAGTCAAGGGAAGACCCCTGTCAGTGCCAGGACTCTGCACCCTCTGGCCTGTGACTTCGTGAGTCCAAAGGAGACTTTATAGACTGATAACGAGCATATGTGCTAATATCGGACTTATGACTTTGAGCTGCACTGGGTTGGGATGCTTTCTCAATGTCCTATTCCACTTGTTTATAAACTGTACCCTTATATCCATATGTATGTTTATGAAATTTGTTTCTCTAGTTTACTCGGTCTAACACACAAGGATTGACTTATAACCACCCACCCACCCCTGTCCTCTGCAGAGTGCCCCAGCATATTTAATTGGGAAGTTGGACTTGCTAACCCATGAAGTGGAGCTGAGGGTATTTGGGGCTGAGGTTTACTGGATGGAAGTGCCTCTGGGCATTTAATAAAGACGCTTGAGTTTACTGATCCTTGGAAGTGAAGCTGAATGTGTTCAGCTGAGGCTTCCTGGAGAGGGGTGCCTTTGGGACCTAGAGTCAAGGAGCTAACTTTATTGACCCATAGAACTTAAGCTGAATGTTGTCAGACTGAGGCTAACAGCAGAGTGATATGCTCTTTGGACATTTATTAGCAGTCTTGATAGACCTTCGCAATATGCCCTGAGAGCTCAGCTATGAACATTTCTCATTGGCATTACAACTTGTTAGCCTTCTTAATAAACTCCTTGATCATGAATTTTGTCTGTGAGTCCCATGTGGTCATTGCCATGGTTATTGAAACCCAGAGAGGTAAAAGAGGACACTAATGAAGACATTGTAAACTATACCTAATAACAATAGTTTTGATAGTGCTAATGGAAATATATCACATATGCATTGTAAACCACTGTAAAAAATGTTTATATTTGCTCCAGGCACCTGGGTCTTTCCTGGTCATAGCTATGCCAAACAAACGGACCTTGACCTGGTACTGTTGGATGTCCATGGTCTATGCACTGGGTGCCTGGACTGTGTTAGGGCCTTTTTTTTTCCCCTTCGGCCAGAACAAGGACAAGCTCCCAGTACTTAATTTTGATTACTGTTTTCTAAAGATTAATAATCTCACTAACCTTTTGTAAAAGTTGAGCAAAAGGGAGCATTGCCAACTGAACTACCCGAGCCCCCACAAGGGTTTTATGTGGACAATATAGTCACATATAAGGACAATTTTGTTACAGAATTTTATGACTGTAAGAAGTATACACATTTAATTTTGCTGTAAGTGGTAATCTAATAATACTCAATAAATATTTCCCAAAGAAGACAACTAAAAAAAAGTTTATTTTTTTATTTGGAAGATACATAAGGGCTTTGGACACAAAAATAGGAGTGACTGGAGCAAAGTAAAAAGGTTATTATGAAAGTGGTTTTAACAGTACCATCTGATAGGATGGACATTTGCCTCTGTAGCAGAGCAGGCATTGGTGTTGATCAGATACAGTGCACATTGTAAAGGCAGAGCCCAAATAAAGTTTTACTAAATTTGACATGAGCCACAAAAGAAGGTATGATTGCCAAATTATGTCACTCAGTATATGTAGGAATGGTCTATGGCCATGTCACCCTGCATACCAATCTCATCGGAATGAAGTTGGCCATTAAGTAAATTTGAATAGATTATAGTGTAGGAGATAAGAAACACTGAATTGGTGTTCACTTTTGGACAAAGAAGTTTGTGAGTTTCTTTGAATATCCAAGTGAAGATACCTAGGAGACAGATTGAGTTCTGAGAAATGAAGTGTGCTAGAAACATTCATATAGAAATATTTAGAGTTCAGTTAGAATTAAAAATCATAGGATTGGATCAAATCATGAAAGAAAGAACAGCTAGAGATAAGGGTAAAAATGGGGTCTTTGATCTTTAGCATCACAAGGTCTCATGAATATTGAGAGGATCGAGTAATAGTTAACAAGTCAGAGAAGTCACAGGAAGAACTTTAAGAGGGATTATCGGGAGTGACTATAGGAAAGTCAAGAGAAAGACTTAACATGAATGATAGAACTGAAATTTAAAAAAAATTCAAGATGATTGAAACCAGTGGAATATATATATACACACACACACATATATACATACACACATATACATACATACATATACAGTTCTTCTCACTTTGATCATGTCAGGATAACCCAGACTTGAGAAAATTATGGCCACTTATATATCCATCATGGGCTTTATCTTAACACTAGATACACCAAGGTCAAGACAACAAGTAAAAATCACATCCAAATAAGCATCAACATTGATGGATGATTTAATTATTTGGTCCCTTGACAAATGAATAGTGTAGCCTTTCCCAGGAGATATAGTGTGGTTTCCAAGCTGACAATGACTAAGTTCAATTGGGTATTACAACCATGATCTGATAAGATAAAAGCTTTTCAAAGCTAAAATGCATAAGTGTCTGCCCTTAGCTAGCTTTAACACAGGCTTGACAGCATTGTAGTGACACAACAAGATAGCCAGCTTATGAATAGATGCCACTGGTGTTTGTTTGAATGTTTTCTAAGAACAACATATTTGTCATTTATTACCACAGATGTTTTGTTAGCCAGGATCAGCAGAGAAGATGACTAATTGAAAGCTTTGTGTAAAATGCAGACACATATACTCACAGGACTATAGCTAATAGGGAGATGAGATTGAAGCAACACTTCTGTCTTACTGGTGATTTTGAAAGCTATTCAAAGACATAAATATCAATTATCTTTCAATAATGGAGCAAACATATTGTCTATAATTTAGTAAGTGTTAACGCAATGACTCAGCTAAGACGTATGTGTTTAGGAGGGATGGGAGCGAGTTTTTGTTTAATTAAAATCACAATGATAAAGGCTAGACACTGTAATCTTGGACATTTTGGTTTATCGTTGTGAGTTTTTTTAATGGAGTGGGGATCTATACAAAGCTTTGAAATTTCCAAACACATCAATTTTTGTAAACAGATTTCTGTTTCTATCACCTGTGGTAGTACATAGAGATGGTGTGTAGGCACATTCCAAAATATAATTAACCTCAAAGTAATATGCCTCATGTTCTGCTTCATGTTAATCTTATATAGTTTCATAGATGTGTAGCTTCCCTTCTATTGAATCTTAGCCATCAAGCTGGTATGCAACAACACTTCAATGGAAGTCATCAATAGAACTTTCTCCTCTCTGTTGACATGAACATTCATAACGTAACTAAGTATCTGAACTCTGCTGCACCCCTGTATGTTTGTGTGTTTTTTAAAAATGAGATCTTCCTAATTTGGCAAACTGGCCACTTTCAAACACTGGTTACAAAATTAATTCATTTTAATTTTCACTGCTTTGCATAAATCTCTATGATTTATTTTATCTGTAAAAAAAATGAGCTTAAAAGTATTTATACTCTCAAAGACTTTTTGACAAGAATCAGTAAAGAAAAGAATAAAATGGACTTTTAGAAGGGACACCAAGAAGTGGAATTGAAATTCCTCAACAAGCATTAAAAAGTCCCTCTCTTTTCTGATGCTGTTGTACATACTCATTTGGGGCTTTGTTGTACAGTTCTCTGGTCCAATGCTAGTTGCTATAACTAGCAGATGTAAAGGTCTTTGATGTAATTTATATATCAATCACATGTTCCTCAATTAAGCTAACTATCCTTCATAATGTAGGTTGAGCTCATGTATAAAATAAAGACATGAAAGTAAACTATGTGGATTTCCTAAAGAAGGTGCAGCCTCTAATCGAATGTATGCATTTTTCCAGATTTCCCCTCTCAACACTCAACTGGTGGATGAAAATTGTCAGAATTTTCACCCTTTCCATGATCAAAGAATTTTAGATTCATCAGCACCATCACAGGATTCATTTTGTTCAAAATGAAGACCAATGTGTTGCTGTGTGTGCTCATGTCTCTATTTCTATTATCTCTCAATCATTTATATCCTACCTATCATCCAAGTAATCACCTCCATTCATATCTAATAAATATCTAATTACACCTTATTGCTTCTGACTCTATAGAGGACTTTAAAAAACACAAATAGTCATTAAGTTGATTCCAACTCTTAGTAACGCAATGGGACATGACTGACAGACTGTCCCTGAGAGTGTCGGAAACTGTACCTCTTTCCAGAAGTAGAAAGCCCCATCTTTCTCCCGAGTTGCTACTGGTCCTTTTGAATGACTGATCTTGCAGTTAGCAGTCCAACCTGTTACCACTCCACCACTAGGAACATGAATACCCATGAGACACCTAGTTCTCCATTGTTGGAACAAGTCATCATTCAATCTTTGTATTGCTTATTTATACATTTAATGATATTGAATTCAGAAGAGGATATGTGTAAAGGACTATCACTGATCATGTCAGATGCACGTTGGCTGACATGAGAATACTAGAACTATATTTACTTGTACTTTATTGAAAATATCAGAGGATGCAATGAGAACAAACATATCTTTCTTGGAAGAGACACAGCCAGAAATCTCCTTACAAAGAAGGATGTTGCAAGCTTTGGTCTCCCATATTTGGAGAAATTATCTAATTTATTAATTCTAGTGAAATGAAATTGCTCTTGGTAGAGTGTGTTAGTCCTGATAAACTAGAGAAACGAATTCATAAGAATGCATATGTGTATAAAAAAGAGGTTTATATACAAGAGCAACTGTACATTAAGAAAGCATCCCAGCTCAGTCAAGTCTAAGGTCAAAAGTTCGATATTGTCCACATATTTTATACCAATCTATAAAGTCCTCTTCAGACTTACAAAGTATATGCAATGGCACCAGGACAATTACAGGCCAGTGGGTGCAGAGTCTTGTGTATCCAATGGTGGTAGAAGTGTCTCAGTGCTGGCAGTGGTCTCCCTATGGCTCCTCCAGCTTCCAGGGTTCAGGGTCTATCAGCATGCTACCATGGGTCTTGTAAACTGAAATGTTTCCCAGGGAATGTTCTGAGATGTAGTGTTTCCAGCCTCCAAGAAGGAATTACCACATTTTCCAGAATTCTCAGGAGTATACCATGCCCACATAGAGGTTTCTTTGTCTATCTCCATACTGAAAGGCTAAAATCCACCCCTGCAATCTTAATCCCCAAATTGACACCAGATTAGATGACTGCCACATAGAGCATAAGCAAAACAAAGGAAGACTCTAGATCAAATATAACAATAATAGTGAAGATGGCACAAGACTCAGACAAACTATAATGGTTAGGGATGTCAAAAGGATCCTCCTGTGTAAGGTTGGGGGCTGAGCTAAACCTGTGATTTCGGCAAAGTCTCATAAGACCTCCTTGGCATCATAAACCTTTTGGGTATAAGAAAGGATCTATGAGAATCATATCCTCTGACAGTTCCCCTTCTGCTGGAGCTGGATCTTGCTTCTGGTTTCTCAAGTTCCTAGTGTGTTACTTGCTGATCACGGGGACAATCTCCAGGTTGTCCCCAGTCACTTTATTCAGCCAACTTTGAATCTCTGGATTCAGCAATCCTGTGCCTGCTGCTGTCTGTGCCTTGTGATCCTGATCTGGTTCCTCAATGTTCTTTTATGTTATCTGGCAATTGCATGAATCATCTTCAAACTAACCTGATTTAAACCAGATTAGACTTATCTGCTTACAACTATATAAACCATTCCTTGACACAGACCTTTTTCTCTACATAATGCATTACCACTTGTCTGACAGTTTGTCATACTATGGGTGGGTGGGTGTCTGTGTGTTTCTGGAAGCTATGTTACTGGTATTTCAAATATCAGCAGTGTCACTTAACATGAACAGGTTTCAACAGAATTTCCAGACTACTAAGAACAGACTACCAAGGTGTCAGCTGCATGCTTCCAAGAAGCAGCCACTAAAAACTTGATGCATAGCGCTGAAACATTATCAGATACTGAATGGATGATGAATGGAAGTAGAATATTGTTTGAGACAGAAATCACTCAAAATATGACTGATAAACAGCTGTTTTCTCAAAGCAGAGTTGACCCTTGTGACACAAATGGGATAAATCTTGTGAGCCATTGGAATAATTTGCTGATGAAGCACAACTCAAAATGAGAAAAAAAAACAACAGCTGCAACAATCTCCTAAAAGGATCTTGGATTGTATGAAGTATGAAACTAGAAAGTGGAAACTATCAAAAATTAAATGTAACTCATAAAGATCAATATCTTAGGTGGTAGTTAACTGAAATAAACTGTTGTTGGCCATTTTAAACTCATACAGTTTTCTATGCCAGGAGGGACACAATCAAGAGAAATGGTGTTGCATTCATTGTCAGAAAGAACATTTGCAGGTCTACCTTGAAGTATAATGCTCTCTGTTATAGGATTATATCTATCCACCTTCAAGGAAATCCAATCAATAAAACTATCATTCAAAAGTATCCACCAACCAATAAAGCTAATAAAGAAACTGAAAAATTCAACCAATGTTTTCCATTTTATATTGACCAAATGTGCAATGAAGATGCATTGATAATTATTGACCATTGGAATAAAAGAAGTTGGAAATAAAGATAAAAGAGTTATAGTTGGACAACATGTTCTTGCTTCTAAAAGTAAAGCTGGAGATGGCATGATAGGATTTTACCAGAACAATGACCCCTTCATTGTAAATACCTTTTACAAAAACCTGAGAGGAGTCGATACTCATGATCTTCTCCAAATGAGATACATAAAGATGAAATTGATTATATCTTTGAGAAGAGAAGATGTGTATGCTCAATAGCTAAAATGAAAATGTGGACTAAGTTTGGACTAGACATCAGCTGCCCACATGTAAGTTACACTGTAAGTGGAAGAATTTTTTAAAATCCACCAATATAGCATCTTGAGTCTATTCTGCATGCATTTTGATAACATTTGAAGAACATGTTTGCTGCATTGAATATAAATGACAAGCTATTGAAGGAAATCAAGAATATCATTCATGAAGTGACAGAAGGTCATTAAAAATACAGAAAATAAAAAAAAGATCAAAGATGTCAGAAGAGACTGGCACTTGCTCTTGGAGTCTCTAAGGCACATTAAAGAAATGATAATGTCAAAGAGCTGAATAGAAACTTTCAAAGGGACTCAAGGCCAAGAAAATATTATAATGAAATATGAAAAGACCTAGAGTAATAAAACCGAAGAGGAAGAACAAACCAAATATATCGAAAAAGAACTATAGAAAAAAGTGAAGCCTCAAATTGCAATATTGAAATGTTCTATGGGCAAAATATTGAATAATTCAGAAAGCATCAAGAGAAGATCGAACGAATACACAAAGTCACCATATCAAAAAGAACTAGTCAATATTCCAGCATTTCAAGAAGTAGTATATAAGCACGGGTTAATGATACTGAAGAAAAAGTTCAAGTTTCACTGAATTAGCCTAAAACAAGGCTCTAGCTATTGAAATACAAACTGAGATATTTCAATAAGCTGATGAAATATTTGACCCACTTATTCATCTATACAAGGACATTTGGAAGACAGCTACTCAATGACCTCATAGGAAGGCATTTACACTCATACCCATTTCAAAGAAAGGTGACCCCAACAGAATCATCATACTTTAGAACAATATTATTGATGTTACCAGCAAGTGAAATTTTGCTGAAGACCATCCAACAATGGTTCTAGCAGTAGAATGACAGAGAATGGTCAGAGGTTCAAGTTTGATTCAGAAGAGGACATTGGACAAAGGACATCATTGTTGATGTCATGTGAATCTTGGCTGATAGCAGAGAACACCTGTAAGATATTTCCTTCTGTCTCAATGACAATTGATAATTGTGAGGATCTTTAAAAAATTTTGGATAGTCCTTAAGAAGAATAAGAATTCCATAACAATTTCTTGTGCTAGTGTGGAATTTGTACATGGATCAAGAAGCAATGGAACTAACAGAACTAGGGGGTACTGAATACTTTAAAGTCAGGAAAAATGTGTCTCAGGATTATATCCTTTCATCACACTCATTCAATTTGTATGCTGATGAAATAATTTTAAAAAGCTGGATTATATTAAGAAGAATGCAGCCTCACAATTGAAGGAAGTTTTTAACAACCTGCAATATGCAGGTGACACAATCTTGCTTGCTGAAAATTAAGCAGACGTGAAGTACGTGTTGATGAAGATCAAGAATTGTAGCATTCAGTATAGGTTGCAACTCTATGTAAAGTGTCCTAGCATCCTCAGAACAGGACCAACAGATAGTGTCATGAAAGATGAAGAAAACATTGAGTTTGTTAAGAATGTTATCTTATTTTGATCCTAAATTAATGTCCAGGAAAGCAGCAGTCAAGAGAACAAAAGACTTACTGTTTTGGATAAATCTGCTGATCAAGAGCTCTTCAGAATATTGAAAAGTAAGGATGTTACTTTGAGGACACCTGACCTAAGCCAGATTTTAATTACCTCATTTGCATGGGCATTATATAAGAACAGAAGAAAATTGATGCCTTTGAATTGCAGTTCTAGGGCAGAATATTGAAATATTTGGGGAGCCTCAAAGTACAACAAATCTATCTTGGAAGAATTAAGGACAAAGCGCTACTCAGCAGCAAGAAGGATGAGATTTTGCTTTAAATGATTTAGACATGGGGGCCGGCCCTGGTGGTGTAATGGTTGTGTGCGGGACTGCGGCCCACTGACTTGGCTGTTCACATCCAGCAGCAGCGCTCCAGGAGCAAGGCTGGGCCTTTCATTCTCACCAAAGGGCAGTGATGCCTCCCCCCAAAAAACCAAAAATATGATTTAGACATCTTGCAGGATATGCCAGTTTTGAGAAAGGTATCAAGACTGTTAAAGTAGGAGAGAACCAAGAAAATCAAGGATCTCAAGGAGGTGGATTATCGTGGTGGATGAAACAGTGATATCGATCAGGGGAACAATCTGTTGTGCATAGGGTCTCTATGGGTTGTAACTAGCTCAATGGCACCTAAAAGCAGCAATGTATACAACATATACAATTATTGCAGGGTTTGTCTCTGTAAAGAACCTAACACACAAACAAACCCAAACAGCCATTGAGTCTGTTATGGCTACAGTGATTTTACAGGAGCCAAGTCCTATAGCTTTATAAGAGTGTAAATATGGGGAGAGATATCCCTTTATCCCCTGAGGATCTGTCTTTTCTCCTACTGTAGTTAGGGTTAGGATTAGATGGAATATACTCAATGGGACATAAGAACAACATATCTTTTTATATTAAGAGTTCTTGTTTTTTGGGGGGGCATCACTGCCCTCTGGTGGGAATGGAAGGCCCTGCCTTGCTCCAGAGGAGCTGCTGCTGGATTTGAACCGTCAGGCCAAGGGACTGCAATCCCATACACAACCACTATGCCACCGGGGCTCAACCAGTAAATAAGTTTTTTAAAGCATGTATATTAGCTTTTTTACAAAAAAACCCCAAAAACCTATCACCTTCAAAGTAATCTCCATTACACTTAATACATTTGTCAAACCTGTGATTGCATACTTTTCTTCACCTCATTTTATTGAGGACTCTTAAATCTCTTCTAACAACCCACATATCAATTGTATAAAGTATATTTGTACATATGCTGCTATCATTATTTTCTAAACATTTTTCCATTTGAACCCTTCGTATCAGCTCCTTTTTATGCCTTTCCTCCACCCTTCCCAAGCTCATGACCCCTTGGTAAATTATAAATCAATATTATTTTCATATCTTATACTCACTGTTCTCTCCCTTCCCCCAAGTCTCTGTTGTTTACCCTATTAAAGTGGGGTGTGGTTTTATGCTGATCCTTGTAATCAGTTCCCTCTTCCTCCCCTCCTTTACCTACTTTCCATTCTTCTACTTTCCTTGTATTGCTGCCTCCATTTCTGTTCCTTGGGGATGTATCTTACCTGGATTCCTTGGTTGTGAACTCTTATCTGTACCAGTGTAAATATTCCAGTCTAGCCTGAACTGAAAGGCAGGACTGTGTTCATGATAGTGGAGCATGAGAAAGCCTCAAGGAACCAAAGAAATACTGTGTGTTTCATCGTTGCAATATTGATCCTTGGTTAACTCATCCCTTTCCATGACCTTTTTTGTGAAGAAATGTTCAATTGCCTACAGATGGGTGTTGAGTCTCTTCTCTGTGCCCTGTCCTCCTTTCTCAACATGTTGTTTGTTTGTTTGTTTGTTTTGGTCTTCTGATGATTGCTATCTGATCCTGTTGACACTTCATGATCTTATAGGCTGATATGATTCTTCCATGTGGGCTCTTTGTTTCTCTGCTACATGACTGATTCTTTACCTTCAAGTGTTTAAGACCCCGAACACTGTATCTTTTGAAAGCCGGGAGCCATAATGCTTTTTTGACCACATTTGCTTGTGCACCAATTAGTCTTCAGCAATCATGTTGGGAGGGTGAACATCACAGAATGCCAGCATGTTATAGCAAGTGTCCTAACATTGAGGGAGGGTTTGAGCAGATGCCCAAAGTCCATCCACTACCTCACTGTATTGCCATGTAAATATATGTTCATAGGACAATACTTCTATTTTATGAATTAAGATATTTACAGATGTACACACCTATGTTTATACCTCTACATGTAGCTTTGCTTCCTAGATCTTTCCATGCTTCCTTTTGCCTTCTTCCTGTCCCATATCATGCTCTACCTTCTTCTGTCTCTTAGGAATACCTCTCAACTAAATTGCTATTGTTTCGGCACTCTCAGGATCTCCACATCTTACTTGTTGATTTCAATTCCCTAGCTCTTCCCTTATCTATTGGATTCTTTACTCACCACTCCCTTTCCCTGCATTCTTATCCCCACAAGTAGCTCTGGAACCATTGGTCCCATTGCTTTCTCCTGGAGTTCTTTCCCATGTCTATCTTATAGAGGTAGACAAACCAACAATAACAGAGATGAACAAAATGAAAACAAAAGATTCAATTAAAAAAGAGGGAAAAAAATCTAGCAAAAAAAATAGAACGCATGCATAATTGACCTTTATGACTATCTTCCTAGTTGTCTTCAAAGGTTCCTGGAACTGCCCCTTCTAGCCTGCACCTATATGGTGGCCTCCTCAGGAACTTTGTGGCTTGGTTTTGCTGATCTTTATGTTCCCTTCTTGGTTTGTCCCATTTAGGGAAGTTCAGGCTGAACTCACTCCTTGCCATGTGTCTTCAGTTCTGTCCTCTGCCGCAGTATGCTCCAGAAAGGGGACATTATGCTTGAGTTGCTGTCTGTCCTACCATCCTCTCTGTGTCTTAGCAACTCTATGCAATGGCATAGTCCTCAGGGCTATGGGGTTCAGACCCTCACTTTCTCGTTTTTCCTTCTTGGTTTGCTTCTGAGTAGACTTGAAAGGCTGGCCCTACCCTCATCCTGTAGGTTTAGTGTTGTCCACTGTAGCTCATCCCTCTTGAGAGGGGGTACGTTTTTCTCTGTTTGGGATAGCCCTGTGACCCACATGAGTTGCTCTATGTGGTTACAGTGCCCCCAAGGTTTGGCATACCATGGTGGGATCTGTATGCACATTCCCATTTCTGTGGAGACATACACAATACCCTCCCCCTTGATGAGTTAGTGCTCTGATTCCCCAGATCCTTCATCTCTCTCTTTGCCTTCTCTCCTTTCTTCCTTTTCCCCACCTCTTTTCCCGATCATTCTATTCTTGGAAACATTTTTTTTTTAAGTTTTCTGTTTGGACAGCTGACAATGCCTCCCTCATTTTCTTCTTTAGCTCTCCGGTGTCATGGAATTGCTGTGCTTTTTTGTTCTTCTTCCTTTACAGAAACAAGAAAGAAGTTGCATGAAGGAAGTTGAGGTGAGTCAGATGTGTAGGCAAGAAAGACCTGCTGTTTGTTTTTTTTTTTGCCCAAAACTGGTGCTCTGAGTTGGATGTGTGAGCAGGTGCATTGTAGTGGTGCATAACTGGTCCCCTGTCTGCCATGAATTAGGTTTTTTTTTTGGGTCACACACTATTATGCCATCTTCTCAAAACCTCTAATTAGAATGCTTGATTAACAGTCTGACCTGGTGGAATGAACTCCAAATGCATTTGCCCTCACATCAGAAAAACAAATGAGCATAGTCTTGATCTTGATTTGTTGGCATCTGAAGAGGGAGCTAGGTACTTCAATAAAGAATGTTTACATTTCTAAAAAAATCCATAAAACATCCTTTTAGGGAGGACAGAGGATTTAGTGTCCCCTGTGCAATCAGTTCCTTCTCCTTGAGAAGTTTGGTAGGAGGTACATGAGCCCTTGAGTAGAGAAAGCCTAGGGAACATTTTGGTCCAAGAGAGAACCAGAGGCCTAGTTGCTTAGTGCAAGAGCCCAGTGACAGAGATTGGGCTGATTTTGTGCAGAGCCTTTCCTGCTAGTCTGACAAGACCCAGTAAGGTTCAACTGCAGAGAAGAAGACTCAAGTGATATGCAAGCCCTTTGAGTAGAATGTTGGTAGCTGGAGGCAGTGATGATATGAACACAGTATTTAAGCCCAGAGAGATAAAAGGGCCTTGAGTAATTTAGGGAAGGGTATATAGTTCCACTTGAGAATATGCTGTTATTGTTTACTGCTTTAATTTGACAATAATAATGAGGTTCACATAGACAATTGTGCAAATGTCATATATATCTCATTTGACCACCAATGAATCACAATAGGATGTGTAGAATAGTTGTTACACATCAACATGGGTGTATGTATTTAATTCTTATGGCTGCCTGGAAAATAAAAAGACAGCATGTCTTGTCAATACAAATAGACAGCTGAAATTGAATGCTTCTTATCTAAGATAAGTAGTAAGACAATGATGTTTGCTTGTCTTTTCTGTTCAACATTATATTTGTGGTCTTAGCCAAGATAATTGGTCAAGAGAATGATTTAAAGGACCTTAAACTAAAACATAAAACTATATTTCCAGATGCCATAATCTTTTAGATGGAAAATCTTAAGGAATCAACTATAAAAATGAATTGAACTATTAAATTAGTGCAGCAAGGAAATAGGATATGAGAACAGTATATGAAAAATCAATCCAATTTCTCTATTATTTTCAATGAGACTATCTAAAAAATGAATTGAGAAGAGGAAAATTAATTTAGGATAAGGAAAAATAGCACCATTCACAACAGCACATAAAGTAATGAAATACTAAGGCATAATTTTAATTGAAGTAATGCAGAACTTATTTTCTGAAAACCCAGAGATGTTGTTGAAGAACATTAAGATCTAAATATATGGGGAAAATTTCATATATATGTATCAGAACATGGAACATTAAGATGGCAATAGTAATATCATGAAAAAGTGAGCTTACTCATAATGGTAGGAGATATTTGTAAATCAAATAAATCACTTATATGACACTCATACTATTCATAACTCAACGATAAGAGAAAAATGATCCAATTGTTTAAATGGGCTAAATATTTGAATATATGTTTCTCCAATGAATATCTACAGATCTTACATCAAAATTTACTAAATGGATACTATAAAAGGCTGTATAGATTTTGTCTGCTTTTAATCTACTAAAGATTGACTTAACATTAATGAAAGTTAAACATCACAACATTTGTTTTAAAAGAATGAACCTGTCCATATTTTACAGGAATTATTTCATGGGAATTAAAATGACAAAGCAGGAAAATAATTGGGAAATTCAATTAGATAAGTCCTTTGGAAACAAGGATTTATCCAAAGTACTCTCCAATATAATATTTCTCAATTTTGATTTATTGATGAAGTATTGCTAGTTTTGCAAAATTTTCTCTTATTCATGCTTTTATCATGTGGACAAAATGCATGAATATCATGATCGTTGCCCTGTTTTAGTCCATTGTGCTGTCAGAATACTAGCCCAAAGGATTCATCTTCCAGCAATGTATTGAACAATATTTCCTGGTGATATTTAAAGATTTGATCAACTAATTTTTAGAGGTAACTACATGAGCATTTCTCTCCAGTCTTTCTGAATCTGAAGCTAGGCAGGAAACTGACTTGCTGGTGACACCCGTGGCACAGCTTCCACCATCACAGCTTCCACAGTATGACTGTCTGACAGATGAATTGTGAGATTTTGTTAATTTTTAGATTTTTCCAAAAGCATTAATATATACCACCTAAAGTGATGTTATCAATGAGTATTCAGTACTATATTGTGCATAAATGATTTTCAGAAATTATTTATAACATTATTTATTGACAGGTACAAAGTAAAGATTTGTCTTTTGCCAGACTACTCTTGTTACAGCAATAATGGAGAAGATGGTGAATTAAAGAAAAAAGCATACAACATGCATAAATAATGTCTTTCTTTGAACTCTGAGCTTTGAGCTTTTCTAAATAATTAAGTGGATGCAGATTAATTCTTAGTAAGGTGATTGAATTCTACCATCACCACAAGGGAAAGCAATGATCTGTTTGAAGACATGCTAAATCATCTCAGGCAGAAGTTATAAGCTCTTATGAGTAGTGTTAATGGAACAATATATTATTTTGGTCAAGTTCTTTATTTCCTTATTTTACTTTCTTTTCTACAAAGAAGTATAAACCTTTTAAACAAAAACTAATTTTATCATCAAGATATGCAAAGATCTTTTTCAAGTGCCTCTCCTTTTCCTTTTCTTGCATATTTTATCCTATCTTTGATCCTCATCCTTATTTTTTAAAACTACCTTTCCTTTGATGTGATGAAATGATATCTTAGAAGCTCATTCTTAGGCTTTCTCTCTTTCACACATACACATTCACATGATAATTTTGTTTTGTATCAAATCCTTCTTTCAGTATGAAGACTTTCTGATATATTAGTAATTTTATGATTACTAGTTTTATAATATCTTGGTATTTGTTTCCATTAATATTTTTAAAAATCTCATTAGCAGAGATTTTTATTAGCATTCTGTCATAGAAAATTGTTTCTTCATTTTATATTGGAAACATGATATAATAAAGAACTAAATACTAGTCTTTCAACTTGTAACTTGAGCAATGGAATACATCCAGGAGAAAAAGTGGGATGACACAATGGATGCTACTGTAGGCTGATGCCCTTCTTCCTCGGAATCTAGTAACAGGAATAAATAAAACAACAGTAATTAATCACCATACTTGGGCTACTTGATGTTGAATTTTCCATTTTGAAAAGGACTTACCTTGTTCATAGATATTACAACTGATGCAAATTATAACTTTGAGACTTACTGCTTCTCTTTATGGTGCCTGATTAACAGAAACATATAACAAAGTCACTCCTACAAGTCTTTATTGTTTGGAAAAGTGCTGTCAAACAGAAGATGAAAGGTCCTCTAAAAGTCCACTGCCATTGACTTGTCAGAGTAACTGGAAGGAGGGCAGGCTCTAACTGTCACTGTGGGTTTCCAAGGCCATAGCTCTTTATGGGAATAGAGCTTTCTTCTGAGGTGGTTGGTTTCAAACTTCGGACCTTGAGGTAAGCAGCCCAGTGCATAACCACTACACCAACAGGCTCCTCCTAATATTTCTCCTTCATCTCTCCTTCCTCCTCCTCTTCCTCTGTCTTTGGCTGTTTCTCTCCTACACACATATACACACAAACATATATAAAAATCTTATATGCACACGTGTCATTTCTCTATCTATATACATACATAATAAACACATATAATGTAATTTGATGCTCTCTGTATATAAATACATATATAATATATTCTACAACTCTGTGTTTATTTACATATATGCAGTATATACCTGTATTTGTGTCTGTGATGATGTGTGTATAGAGACGTATGCATATAAAGGAAATGGTTCACATGCTTGCAGAAAGAGGCAAACCCAGAGGTAATCACAGGGTCAGATTTTAAACAGGCAGCTTCTCATGGTAGGTAAGCTTTGGGGGCTGATGGAGCTGGAATCAGCAGGGATGGAAGAAGCAGGTACCTGCAGAGTAGCATGATTCCAATGTCAGCAGTCTAGCTTTGTTGAGAAATGAATGGTTCCAAGGTGGGGAAGTGTGATGGATTTCCAAATGGCAGGCCACTGGAGGCCCCCTGGACCAGCAGGCACTATTGCAGGACATGGGCTCAAGTCCAGATGCGAGATACTAACCTCATTTCAAACCCACTGCCATTGAGTTGACTCTGACCCACCGAGGCGTTATATGACAGGGTAGAATTTCCTCTTAGGGTTCCTGAGACTTTACATTTTATAGGAGCAGATAACCCCATCTCTTTTTCTGAGGAAGAGCTGATACATTCTACACACTGTCCTTGTGGTTAAACAACCCCGTGTGTAGCCCTCTTCATTACCAGGGCTCTTCAATACAGACACAGAGTCAGCAACAAGAAAACATGCTTTTGCCTTTATAAAGAAAATTGGCTGATCCCTGAAGAAAGTTTTTTAATTGCATCAGAGTTGTCACCTGAATGAGGGGTTTTCATTCCTCTTTAATCTTCTCTAAAATGGATTGACTGTTTAGTTGATTACATTGCTTCCTGAAGGTAAGGGCAACTTAAAATCTCTCATAGATGAAGATCAAGGATTTTAGCCTCTGGTCTGGATTACAAGTAAATGCAAAAAGAAACAAACAAACAAAAAAAGGAAACCCAAATCCTTACAAGATGACCAATAGAAAATATCATGATGAACAGGGAAAAGATTGAAGTTCTGAAGGATGTCATCTTACTGGGATCCATAATCAATGCTCATGGAAGCAGCCATCAAGAGATCAAATGATACCTTGCATCAGGTAAACCTGTTGCATAAGAATACTTTAAATAACAAGGATATCACTTATAAGACCAGGCTATATCTGATACAATCCATGGCATTTTCAATTATGCATATGAAAACTGGTCCGTCGATAAGAAACAACATTGGAAAAACCAACATGTCCGAATGGTGGTGCTAGCAAAGAATATCAAAAGTATGATGGAGTGTTGGAAGAACAAACACATTGTCTGGGAGGAAACACAGAATCCTGCTTGGACGCAAGGAGGGCAAGGCTTGCACCACATTCTTTGAACACATCCAGAAAACACTTACTGTCATGGGATCATTTTGACCTTCTAAGACAGAGCAGATTCGTTCCCGTGTGCTTCCCATACTGTAAACCTAACCGAGAGGAGAGTCTCATCATTTTCCTCAGTGTGGCTGGTGTTTTTAATCCCCTGAACCAGTGTGTTAGCCACCCAGTGTGTAACCCACTATATACCACTGGGAGTCCTTTCCAGGAATGGACAACATGCTTACTAAAGGTAAAGATCAGTGAAAACGAGGGATATCATCGAGGAGGTGGATGGATGGACAGTGACTGTGATCATTTGCACAAACAACAATCGTGAGGAAAGTACAGGATGGGACACGGTCTCCTCCTGCTTTACAGGGATCACTTGTTGTGAGTCAGAACTTGGGTGAGGGTATCTAACGAACAAGAACAAAGGTTGAAATCAAAACAAGAATTAGTAGATAGACATAATACATTAGGAGAGAAAGTCTACTTATTCAAAACATAAAGATCAATAATAAATCATGGGGAATGAGAGATGTTATGTTGTAGACTTCTGTAGGATATATACTCAATCACCTCATGAAACTAGTTCTCTTAATCTGAGGTAGTATTATAATATGAATAACATTCTTAAAATTTTTATTCTACCTAGCAAGGTAATTTTTTTCATCACTGCCCTCTAGTGGGAGTGGGAGGCCCAGTCTTGTTCCTGGAGAGCTGCTGCTGGATTTGAAGTGCCAAGCCAGTGGACTGCAGTCCCGCACTCAACCACTACGCCACTGGGGTTCAGCCCGCAAAGTAATGTTTATGGACTTTATTTTACCTTTATAGGTTGTAATATGGAGGCCAGTTGGTGCAGAGGGGATGCTCTCAGCTGTGGTCTACATACCCATAGCTGTTAATATTGTCTGTGCGTTTTGTGTGATCATTGCCACTGGACTATTGGATACAGAGAGAAATAATACCTGAGGAGGGTCAAGTGCTGTAAAAAAGGATAAAGAAGAATGAAGATGAGATGCATGTACATGACCTCTGTCTCACAGGAAATATTCAAGGACAAATGTGGAGTTGGTGTCTCCCCACCCTGCCCCGCCCTGCCCTGAACAGTCTCAGGAGGGTGGACATGGCCTCTAAACCCTTCCCTTAGTTTCTTCCTCTTATTTATGGCAAATGCACATTACATTCTAGGTTCATGATAAAAGAAAAGTTAGTGGTTATATCCATTTTCCATAAATGTAAAAAGCTCAAGAAAAACACTTATACTTCTAATAAAAAAATGGGTGGCAGATGTGAGATTCTGAGCAAAATGAATTTGAGCACAGAAACATCTTCATGTAGAACATCGCACACAATCTAAATTAAATATCAGCAGTCTGGGATAAATTTAGTAAGTGTTACTTTTAGCTAAATAAGGTAGCATTTTAAAGTTACCTAAACATCAAGATTTGTATTGATTGTGTTGTTCCAAAATAGGTTCATTTTAATTTTAAAAATCTGCATGGAATTTTATAATTGTGTAAATGTTGCACAGAAACTAATATGATATGCAAATATAAATGTCATATTGTCTCATTAGCCATGTGTGAAACTCTATTGCAACAGAGCCCAAATCTAATTTTGAGTTTTCACATAACGCATTTTAATATGTGGATGAGAGATGTGCATTGTAATTACAAAACTTAATTTAATTAAGTCATCCATCTGATAAAAGCATTTATGCAGAGTTATATATATATATATATATATATATATATATATATATATATATATATATACTCAACTAACATCAAAGCTAATGTAACTCATAAGTTAAGGTTTACCATGATTCTCTATATTGGAGTTCTTTTTAACAATTTTCCTATGTAACTGTAAATGTCATGGTGAAGCTCTGCATTATGGGTGATATCGTGTAAATCATTTCTAAGTTTCCATTTTAATTCTTCAAAATTTTAATCTAACATCTATGAAATTCTTTAAGAAAGTATAAGAAGTGACAATAAAATTTCCCATTGTAAACATGCCATCCTACTATTAACACTGAGAAGCATACAGGTAATTACATTGGATTTTACAAGTATACACTTTTAGGATATTGAGAATGAATTCTTCTGAAAGCATCCAGCTGTTGGGAAACTAAACTTGAATCTCAGTCCTCACAGATATTTCTCTTCCTTAAATGTCCAGAGCATCTACTTCCCCCACTTTGCCCTTTGAAATATTTTCTGATGGTCTATAAATTAATATCCTTCGGATGAAATCACATATATATCACCTATAATTACACTTCATAGCTCTGAAATTCCACTGAGAATTTACTACATGTAATGTAAAACTTAAGTGCTTTGAATATCTTATTTAGTTTTCATAACAACCTTGTAGAGCAGACATTTTTTTCTTCAAATGGAAAAATAAATCCAAGGCACACAAATACTAAACCAACTCCTAAGGTTATCCAGGACTCAAGTTTACATGATTAAAGTGCAAAATCTGTCTGTGTAAATCCAAAATGCTGATTCTGCTCTTATGTAGTCTCACTTCTTCCAATTTAGGGAATTTTTGAAGTAGAGAAAATTATTAGATGAATTTAGACTATCCTGTGGCATTAAATAGAATTGAAGTAAAACATAAATAAAAATTGTAATTTTAAGACTTCAATAAACAACCAGAGTACCCCATTTCCAGGTTGATTTTTAATTTGACTATACTGCATTTTTTACATTGCAGCACTTGAATAGACTCTGCTGTGTGTAAAATGTTGTTTGTTGATTTAATGAGGGCAGTGCATAATAATGAACATTTCCAGTACAAATCTGATCCCATATAATAGGCTAAAAATAAATTGATTTACTTATAGTGAAGACTGTGCTTGACGGTTAAGCTGTGTTCTCACTTAGAACTTTGTGGAGGTAGGAATTCATTAGAAATAACTGGACAAAAATCCACAAAAACACTCCTTGATATACCAGAGGCATGAAAAGCAGAGATAAGTGTTCCATATTTCTAGCCAATTGCTCTACAGTCTTGCAAGACGTTAACGTGTGAAAGCAGGTCATTTGAACTGAACCATTGCCAACGTATCACAGCAAAACATATTTCTTGTTGAAATGTAAATGATTGAATCCTAACCCTTTCATAATATGTTTGACATTGCAGGGGAGTTGAAGTCACTGCTTGACAAATGCTAAAAATGGAAGCTGTGGACACTTGTCAACCAAGTTCCTTGCCTGGAAATTCTTCTGTGAAAGAAAGGGGCTCCTGTTAGTACTTTTAAATTTACAACTACCTCTAGTCAGCAAAGAGTTGATCACTTTAATAAATAGTAAACTATGTACAAAATACACATCTCCATGAATATATATATATATATACATGCATATATATGGAGAGAGCTATATATAGGTACATATCATAGAAACCAAAGTTTTCATCTATTTTGTATTTTATGTTGAATCTCTACAGTTGATTTATTCTGGGTAAATATTACTTTACACCATTAACACCCAAAGATCAGAAGTTCAATAGTGAAGAGTAGGTTTTATATATTAGGTAAAAAAAACTTACTTATAACATTAATAAAATTATTAGTCTTCTCTGTTCTTCCTAAATGTCTTCACCTCTACTGTCACTATTTCCATAGAAAATACTATTCTGATTTTTCTGATTCTATAATGATGATTGAGATACTGCTCAGAGTAATTGTATATTAGCATCATGCATGTATATGTTCTCTACTTTCTCCTTTAATATGTTAAGTCAATTTTTTTTCTATATTGGAAGAAACAATTCATCTTTTGGTGTAAATGAACGCAATCGGATTCTGGTTTTCTCCTTTCCTTCTTGGGGCTAACCAGAGAGTGACTGAATATTTGTATTCTGACTTAGATTTATAAACATAGGCCGTTTCATAAGCTTACATAACTTCTCAAATATGTAAAGCCAAACAGAAAGTTGAGTACAAATCTATATCAAAAGTAATAATTGTTCCTTTATCACAGTTATCTTTCAACAGCTCTTTTAAAAAGGGCAGCTAGGTCAAAGTACATTTCTGAGGGTGAGTCATCTAAAAGCTCTTCATTCTCTCGTGCATTTACAGTATTGTGAACTGTGCTGTCTGTTAACAGGACTTCAAAATAAGGCAATGAGCTGAATTAAGTCAATTCCCAAATCCATTCAACTTCACTCGCGTTAACGTGTGTCATGTCCCCTGAGAAGTAACTGGATTTTTAAATTCTGAGGTAGTTTCTTAATCCAAACTAAACTTATTATGATCATGTCAATGTCAACTTGTAGAGAACCTACAGGAAAGGGTAGAAATGAACCCCTCTGGACCCTGTATCTCTCCCTGCTTTCATAAAGTTTGTATTAAATAGAACCTAATGCATGCTCACAAATAATCATAAGTCACCAAGGCATTGCGATATTCTACTGAAAAGTGTCTGAATTGAGCACTGACTTGGAGAAGATGGGGGCAACTGCATAGTAAAGCAGTGAGATCAAAACTAGAATCAGTCTTATTAATATAGGCTCCTAAAACACCATGAACTTACTATGTAGTAAACAACTATCTCAACTTTCATTAAACACTTAATATCCCCAGAACTCAGTTTCTTTCCCATTTCTGTTAAAATACTTTTAGATTATCAAGTAAGTAAAAGCCTTCCAGTCTTATTATGTGATGGCTCCAAATTTAAGATTTATTTTTCTTTTTGAAGTAGATGTATACTTAGATAAGAGAGAAGTTGGTAGAAACTTAGAAAGAAAAGAGATAGAGAAAGAATAAAAAAAGAATTTCTCCAAAGTATCTCTGATCTGATGGTTGGATTAGAGTTCATCCCCTTCAAGTACACACCAAGTCCTAGCTGATGATGCAGGTGAAGAATTGTCAGCGCAGCTGAGGGGTTTTGAGGTAGAACAGAGAAAATGTTGCACAAAACATATCCCTGGAAGGACCAATTTTCTTTTGTCTATTGCCCAACTGCTATTTTTGATAGCTAAAGTCAGTTTATGCCCTGGACACTATCCTAAAAGGTTATGGTCTTGAGGAAATTCAATCTTAATATTAATCCATCTATTATTTCTTCTATGGCATAAGCAATGTTAAAGCTTTCTTAATTAAATTCTTTCAGTGGGTCACTTAGTATATTTGATGTTCTTGAAATTCCACATATGCCCCTAGCTCATCAGCTTATGATGTATTTCCATAAAAATATGATATGTTATAGGAGAACTATGATTTTAGTTGTAGTAGTTTGGGTGTTACCATAAAAAATAGGAGTCCTAAAAACATAAGCAGAAAGGAATGACTAACAAGAACAAGAACAAGAAATTAGGGCTAGGGTAGCACCATTTCATTTATGTTTCTTCTCGGATAGTGCTTCTTATTTATCCCCTTACCAATACAGGCAACATTACACAATCACTTACATTCATCAACCTTCCTAAAATGCTTTTACATTTTTTTTTCCTTAAGGAAAAATCATCACCTCAGTGTCTGCTAAATAAATGGTATGCAGAGCAATAAAGCCATCTTACATGACAAGGATAAATCATTTAAGCAAAACTTTCCTTACAGTCCAGGTAGGGTTACAGCTGCAATAACACTGGAAGAATTTAAGAGTTGAACTGTGGGAGCAAAGGGTTTCTCAGGGGAAGCATGTTGTCTTTAAAGCAGAATTCCCCCTCGATATTCTAAAAGCCTAATCTGGGGTTGTGGCGCTACATCATAGCTATTTTAAAGTTCAAAGAGGATGAAAAGATTTAACACATTAGATTATTAACCATAGTATGGTGAGCCTTGGGGGGGATTTACTGAAATAAATGCCTATCGTTTTATATTTTCTTTATGTGCTTAAGCATAGCAGATTAAATATTTATTTAATTTAGATAACCCAATGTCAATGGGATCTTTCTCACAGTTTATTTTCTTTCTACCATAGTATATATACCACCACTTGTCTGTCAGTTTGCCACACTGTGGTGGCTAGAGTGTTAGTGATGTGATAAAACAAGTGATATGCTGGTATTTCAAATTCCAGCAGTCACCCAAAGTGAACAGGTTTCTGTGAAGCTTCAAGACCTGTGGTTCTCAACTTCTGGGCTGCACCCCCTTAGGAGATTGAATGACCCTTTCACTGGGGCCACCTAAGACCACAGGAAAATGCTTACTTCTGATAGTCTTAGGAACCCATATACTGTTCATCTATCTGTCTCCAGGCAGGTCTGCCCACATACTAATACTCGGTGTAATGACATCATCACACCCATACAAATACAGATGTATATGACACTGTTGGTACCATAATGCACTTATGCAGACCATTCACATACTTATAGAGAGCAGCTACTGCATTGAAAGCAGCTACTGTGTAGAAAGCAGCAGCTGTGTTGAAAGCAGCTACTCTGTTGAGCGTAAAGTCAATGGTGGGTAAGTGGTTGAGTGCGGGACTGTGGTCCCCGGGCTTGGCAGTTCAAATCCAGCTGTGGCTTTCAGGAGCAGCGCTGGGTAGCTCCCAAGACCACCAGAGGGCAGTGATGCCCCCCCCAAAAACAAAACAAACACAAATCGTGTACTGTGAAATCATCAACTACAGCAAAAAAAAAAAATGTGTACCATGGGAACTTAATCAGGATGCGAATTGATCTTTTTATCAATTAGCTGGTGGGTGTGAATACTTTCCCCTTGTGATAGTAGCAGGTATGTCAAACAACAACAGCAACACCATAGAGAATGGTAAATCATAGGAAACTAATGAATTCTATTTAGTAAATTATGCCATGAATCATCTTTTGTAATTTTTGGGGGGTGGATATCACAGCCCTCTGGTGAGAGTGGGAGGCCCAGCCTTGCTCATAGAGAGCAGCTGCTAGATTTGAACTGCCAAACCAGTGTGCTGCAGTCCTGCACTGAACCACTACACCACCGGGGCTCAGCCCCATCTTTTGTATTTTTAAAGCATTGTCATATATTATTTTCATTACCAAAGCATCCCATGAACAATGGATTATGTAGAGAAGAATATCAAAAAAAGTAAAATATAGTTAGGATTTTTTGCAGTTTTTTTTTTGTCAATAATAATAGCAGGAATTGAGAAACCACAATGAGTTATTTGTTGTGAAGTTCTATCAGCCAAATATATGGAGCCAAAAACACTAAAATGTCCTTTTAATAGCAAGCCTTCAAGCTTTGCTAGCAAGGATATTTTAGAAACAAAGTCGATGGACTCAAGAAAGTCAGATTTGACACTTTTGGCAAGTACCACAAACAAAAAAATATAGCAGCCTTTGAAGTTTCATATTTGGTGGCACTCAGAATGGCCGCCAGAACTATCAAATCTCACACCGTTGCTCAGATTACACTGTTGCCAGAAGTCAAAGACATTGTTCAAGCTATGTTTGCAGACAAATTTGCTAAGAAGTTGAATGCAATTTCCTTATTTAATGACACTGTCCACAGAAGAATAGATGACATGTCTGCTGATATTCCTAATCAGGCAGTCCAGGAAATTAAATCTGCTCTACTTCCAATATTTAGTATCCAGCTTGATGAATCTAAATATATTTATTGCAAACTGTACACAGTTCTGGTTGATGAAAGGTATATTAATGTTGGAGACTTTAAAGATGAGTTTCTTTTGTGTAAACCTCTTGAAAGGACAACTACTGCATGCAATGGATTTGTCACAGTTGGTTCATTTCTGAAAAAAAGATCTCTTGAGAAAAGGTTTGTGGTGTCCACACAGATGGTGCTCCAGCTGTGCTAGTATGTCAATCTAGATTTCAAAACCTGGTAATGAACAAGGCACCAAACGTCATCAAAACTCACTGTGTGAATCTTTGGCAAATATTAGCGACAAAGACCCTGCTGCAAGAGTTACAAAAAGTAGTGAAAATGTCTTAATTTCTGTCAATTTTGTAAGGGTGAGAACTTTAAACTGTCAACTGTTTTTGCAACTGTGCAATGAGTTGGCAGTGTTGAATAATGCTCTGTTATTTCACACTGAAGTGAGATGGTTGTTAAGAGGAAAGGTTTTAAAACATGTTTTTGAGCTTCATGATGAACTCAAAACGTTTGTAAATCAGAAATCCAGACCACAGTTTAAAGCACTTTTCAGGGTTAAAAGTGAACTGCAGAAAATAGCTTACTTGGATGACATCTTAAACATCTGGAATGAGTTAAACTTATCACTGCAGGGACCAAAAGCAACATGTCTCAATTTATCTGAGAAGATCTGATCATTTGAAATGAAACTTCAGCTTTGGCAAAAAAATAAAATAGAAATATGGACTAAAATAAAAATGTTCACATTGTCTACTTGATAAGTTTTCTTTGAGGAATGTGACATTGGTTCAGATGTCAGGATTACCATGATAATTTCTGTGAAAGAATACTTGTACATTCTTTCAGGTGAAATTTCATTGTATTTTCCAAAATTACCTGACAACCTGCTTGTACTTCCCAGTAGCCAATTCACAATCAAAGTCAAAGATATTTCTGAGACACCAAAGAGGAGCTCATTGAACTTCTTAACAGCGGTGCAGTGGGGACTGGTTTCTCTACAATGCCAGTTACAAAATTCTGTATCAAGTGTGTGCAGTTATAACCTGATCTAAGGCAGTGTTGCGCCTTCTTCTTTCATTTCCAACATCATATCTTTGTGAAACTGGGTTTTCCAGCTTATTGATTACCAAGTCTAAATACAGAAATGGACCTGTTGTGGAAGCTGATCTTCATTTTCCTTTTGCCATGCATACTCTGAGAATTTATGATATGATGAGAAAGATGTTATCTCAACCTTCACAGTGATGGTGGCTTTTAAAAAATACTGTCGCAAAATGTAGCAATGTAGTTTACTGCTGCTATATTAAGACTGCTACCCATGCTACCCCATGTTCCAGGACAAAATTTCATTTATTTGTAATTAGAAATAAATATTTCAGAATATATAATTACATAGTGTTTTGTGATAAATAGCTATGCTGTCATTATGTTCAATCTGTAATCATGAAAATACATCCTGCATATCCTATATTTACATTATGATTCATAGCAGTAGTAAATTATAGTTATGAAGTAGCAACGAAAATAATTTTATGGTTGGGGGTCACTCCAACATGAGGAACTATACTAATGGTCCTATAATTCATAACAAATATGTATCAAGACAAATGGAAACTTTCAGAAATAAACATAGGTATGAATTTAGTAGAAATTATACGCAGATTACTTAAAACTCTTCCAATGTGATAGTTACATAATCTGGTGTCAATTTGAGGGTCAATATTGAAGAGGTGAAGTTTAGACTGTCAATCAGAATATACTCAATGAGGCCTCTGTGTAGGGATTCTGGGAACTCATGTATTCCTCCTTGGAAGCTGGAGACACTTTTCTCTGGGATCACCCCCTGTGAGACATCTCTGTGGAGAAGACTCGTGGAGAGAGGCTGATGGAGCCAGATCTCTGGAGCCAGAGAAACCTCATAGAGAGCACTACCCATGCTGAAATGCCACTGGATGCATGAGACTTCCCTCCCGGTGGCCTGTGATTTTCCTACATTTGGCATCATCGCAAGCGTTTCGGGAGTCTGAAAAGAACTCACAAACGATATCAGACATATTGGCTAATATCAGACTCAATGACTTGATCAAGACAAGGTTGAGATATTTTCTCAATATTCAATACTCTTGTATATAAAGCTCTTTCTTATACACATATAAGTGTGTATGGTTTCATTTCTCTAGTCTACCGGGACTCACACCTCAGAACTCTTTCAAAACAAAACATTCAGAATGATTGTGCTGCTAAATTCTCCATGTTCTATACTCCTTGCTCAGTATTAGAAAATCCTTCTAGGAACCAGAAAAGTATCACATCCTCATTCAGAATGTAACGCATTTTTCTGAACTGTGAGTGGAGTGATTCTGCCAATTCATGTTCCCTTTTTTCTACAAAGTGCCCCAGATGAATTTTTCAATATCAGCATGGCATTTAACATTTGAGCACCATATCTGATGAGTCTATTAAACCTATATAAATTCACTTCCAGAAGTCTTTTGCAAAGAAGAGGCATGGGTATTCGGCATGATGCAAATAGGAAGCATGAACTCTTGAACAAGAGGGAATGGTTAAATGAAAGGCATTAAATTGGATGGGATGAGGAAAGTAATATGCTGAACATGGCTTATCCTGCTATAACCTAGTGCTAAGAGGGAAAAACTCTGCTGGAGATCCTGATGGAAACTCAATACAAATTACACAAAATGAAGAAACCAGAGCTTTCTAAATGTAAGAGGTTTGATCTAAAAGCTTGTTTTTCTTATTGTTCTTCACACACAATTTAACAAAGTGAAAAGACTTGAAAAAAAAATAACACTGTATCCCTTTAGTCTGTCTTTTATGTACCTTTATAGTTAGGGAGTTTATTTATAGAGCAATAACAAAAGCCTCCGCTACCTTCATTCTTTTAAAATAAACACATTTCCTCCAACCATTATTAAGGAAAAAACAAAACACTGAATAGATTTTTAAAAAATAGACTGTAGTTTGTTTCTCACATGGAAGTCATCTTTTATACCTGTTATGTGTGAACATTCAGCAGCGTATACATAGATTAAAGGAGGGACTGAAATATGAAGAATATTAAACTGAGAGGTATGTAGGTATGTAGGATATGGATGATCACATAGATATAAGTATGGCCTGTAGAATGTATGTAGTCAGGTGAGTAAACACAATGTATCAGGCTTATTTCTTTCTCTGGCTATTGTTCAGCTATCAGTTGGAACTATAGCCTCAAGTTGTGTTTTTCTGAAAGAATATAGTTATTGTTAGAATTTGCTTGTGAGTTATAGCAACTCCACTTACAACAGAACATGACACTTCCTGGTCCTACATGCCATCACCATGTTTGTCTTGTTTGAGTCCTTCGTTGCAGTCACTATGGTAGTCGATCTCATAGAAAGATTGCATCTACTTCCCTGATCATCTACCCTACAAAGCATGACGCTCATTTCCCTTTGCTGTCCTGCTGTACTCCCTTAGTGTTTTGCCTTGGCAAGGTGGTGTCAGATCAGGTGCAATTTCTGTACGGTTTCTTCAGTGATGTTCCTTGTAGGGCTGTGGGTCAGTGAGGAATGTAGTGTCTCATAGTGGGGCCAGCTACCAGGTCCACTCTGTGCATTGACTGCTCTGAGCAGGGATATTGTCCTCAAGGCTTCGTAGGTCAGGATGTACTCCACTCTCTCTTCTTGCCCTTCATTTGCTCCTGTGTGCTTTGATCAGACATGTCCTTCTCTTTGGGCTATAGCTTTAGGGTTGTCCTTTATTATAAATTCTTCGGGGTGGTGATGGTGGTGGTGGTGGTAGGAGGCTGTCCATGTAGAGGTCTGACCCCTCATACCTCTCTACTGGTTCTCTGCTCCATACTGGTATGTTGCATTCATCCTGATGTTTTCTATTAGTCCAATTTTGAGGATTTTTGTTTTTACATTGAGGTGAAATCCATATTTAAATTACAAGCTTTGGGGGCTGAGCCCCTGTGGCGTAGTGGTTGTGCGCGGGACTGTGGCTCACTGGGATGGAGTCTCCACAGAGCAAAGACTGGGCCTCCTACACCCACCACCTGAGGGCAGTGATGCCCAAAAACAAAACAAAACAAAACCAAATTACAAGCTTTGTCATTGGCAAGGGTTATACGTCGGCCTTGATTTCATTAAGCAAAATCATGCCATCTACATATCACATACATTTCTTAAAAATTCTTCTGCTATTATTTCTTCTTATAGCCCAGCATCACTGTCAGGGAAGCTAGCCACTAACACATCATCATAGGTCAGGAAGGTACAATTGTACAGCAATAATAAATAAAGATTATTATTTCAGTCATGTGCTTATGTTAATTTCATGCTTCAGATGTTGGGGTAGAGTCTAGCCTGTTAGTCTGGAGATAGCCATTGAGTAGCCATTGAGGCCTCTATGTGGGCATGGCTTTCTCCTGAGACTTCTGGGAAATCTCGCAATATTTCCCTCATGAAGATGAGAAGCTATCTTCCCCAGTTTTTGGCAGTTAGTCTCAGAGATGATTAATTACGGAAGACAAGATGACAGCGTCTGAAAAGCCAGAGAAGCCAAACGGCTTTGCCCTGACGAAGCCAGACCTCTGAAGCTGGAGAGGCCATGTGGAGATGCCTTCCAGCTATGAGTTGCTTCTGTCACCACTGGATGCTGTTGATGAACCCTGAGCCCTGGAAGCGAGGAGCTATCAGGATACCCCTGCCAGTGCTTGGAATCCACACCCACTGACCTGTGACTTGGTGAGTTGGAAGGAGACGTTAAGACTGGTATCAGCAGGCATATGCACTAATATTGGACTTATGACTTTGAACTGGACTGGGTTGGGATGCTTGATCAGTGTTCCATTCCTTTTGGATATAAACCCTTTCCTTATATCCATATGCATGTCTATGAAATTTGTTCCTCTAGCCTACCCGGACTAACACAATTATAGTAAAGTCTTAGAAAATATGAGGGATAGAAAAGAGTTTGAAATAACAGTGTCAGACATCTTTTCATGGTAGGATGCTCACCTCAGGCCCATTTGAAGGTTCACATGGACAGAGAGACAGAGAAGTTTATTACTAACCAAGGCTTATAAATCTTTGGGGGATGTACAAGACCCCTGAATACATGTAAGGATATATGTCATAGGAAAGGGCTATCTTATAGGTAACACAGTAATGAGAGGGCATACATGCAATAGGAAAGAGAGGTGTTGGAGGCATACAAGTGACAAGATGGGCTGGACTCCAGGCTCATGATGGCGGCCTAACTTTGATTGCCTTTGAACTGAAGATTGATTTAGCCAAAGATTTCAGGGACTGTGACCAGTGTCCCTAACAGGAGGGAGTGAACCCTACCTTTTGTGGGAGGAGCCTTCAGGGAGAATATCTCTAAGCATATGACCTCACACCAGGTGATGACAAACACTAATGTTTGACAAAACTTTGGGGGGCGGGGATTTGGGGAATGGTCTTACTATAATCCCACACATCATTGAGTATTTATTCAGCATAGAGATTAAATAGGTCACGGCAAAATTGTACATCACGGCCACACATTTCCTGATGGTAAACCATGTGACCACTCCCCTGTTTTGTTTTGACAGTTGCCTTTGGTCTGTGTACAGATTTCACATGAGCACTCAAAAATATTCTGGGATTCATTTTCCTATGAAAGATGTTTTCAGAATTGTAGAGAACAAATGAGTTACTTTTTTATATGCAAGATAGTTAATAGTGAGGACTCAAAAATATTAGCTATTGTTATCTTTATTCTCATTGTCTGTCATTTAGAACTCTGCAATACTTTTCTCTCCAAGTTCACTAATCTGTTTCCCATTGCCCTGTAACATCTTTTTCACACACCAGCAGAGAAACACTTCAGAGTTTGCAAGACTGACCTCTTCTTCATCTTCAAAATGTTGCAAAATCTTTCATTATATTTTGAAGAAATTACAGGCTTGCAAACATCGCTCAAGACAAATTGATCTTTCTAGCCTTCCTGCCTGTACAGCATTGCTTTAAGGTACCGCTCAAAGATCATAGTTCATTTCCTACTGGACATTTTCCAGATTCCCATATCTCCGATATATCTGCATATCATGTTTTTTTTTTCTAGGATTAGGAGTCCTCCTTCCTTTCTCCCCCTCATCCCTCCCTTTGCTCTCCTTTACTTGCACTTTTCTGTTTCTCTCTTTGGTGCATCATTTACCCTCAAGACACACTGTAATAGTCTCCAGCTCCTATTTCCACCATATGGTCATTTACCTCTAAAAAATATCCATTGTTCCTAAAAAATAAGTGACAAGAAAATGATAAATGACTCAAGATACAAATATGTGAATAAGTGGCACCATGCAAATAAACCTTTGAAATAGAGTAAATCTTTAAACTCCCAATTAACATCTAAAATATAAGAAGGACTTTTAAAATTAACAGTGGGTATTGAACTGATGAAATATTTAATACTTGACTTCATATTGAAACTGCAAATCAATTTTTATAAAATAAAGTTGAAGACTACCTGATATGCAGAAATTGAATTTCCCTCCAAGAGAGCACGTTTGTTATCTACCAGATCATCCCTCAGGTACAGAGGAGTGGAGCCATGAGTTATATGGCTGATGCATTCTATTTATACAGGTACACAGAAAGTAAATTAGGATTCTAATTTGTGTATCTCAGAATGTAAACTTTTTTAATATACATGATTTCTAAGATTTTGATGTAAATCAAGAAAAAAAGAAATTCAAAACAAAACATATTTTGAACTTTGGGATCTCTATTCACTTAATATTTTTAAGATTAATATAATCATTCAAAGTCCTAAGTTTAACCAATTCCTCAAAGCAAACCAGTGATATTTTTAAATTGCTGTTCTAGAATATGATTTTGCTTAAAGTTTAAATAGAATGCTGTCATTTATTTTCATTTTAAGGTGTCAAATATTGAGAAAGGAATGTATAATTATGAGATTAAACAATAAGAATTATTAAGTTATGTGTTATATCTTTAAAAATGTTCCCCTGATGAACATATACATTCAATAACTTGTTAATTATACATATAATATTTTATATTTGGATTGTTGTAAAAGCCATATGATGCCTGTCACAGTTATTTAGTGCTGCTAAGAAGGAATACTATGAGTAAGTGAATTTAGAAGGAGAAATTTATTTTCTTACTATTAAAGAGACTAGAAATCCAAATTCATCGTGTCAACCTTGGGAATAATTTCTCTCTCTATTTTCCTCAGGGAAAGTTCTTATCTCTCCAACATCTGTAGGCCCAGTATCCCTGAGAAGATCCGTGGCTTGGCAGCAATCTTCTCCTGGACCAGGAGGTTCTCAGAACAGGAGCCTGAGTCAGAAGGACATGGCCTTCTGCTGCTTCTTCATTCTTGGTGGTAGCCAGGTCCTCACGTCTCCATTCACTTTTCTGCCTTTCTATCTCTTCAAAAAGGATACATGATTATGCAGGTCATCTCTCCACACATCCGCCCAGAGCTTGTCCCAGAGTCCTCTTGCAACTGAATGAGGGAGCACAACAGTTTTCCTCAGGGAGTGATTGCATCATCATATAACTTCCAATTTACCAAATTGTATTGCTGTGTAACTGCTAATCATGAACCAGTCTGAGAATCATGAACCAGTCTAGTTGACATAACTGAGGGAGGATGAGAGGTGAGGGACACAGTGCAATCCATCACGTTGCAGAGATATGAAATAAAGAAATATTTAAACGTTAGTTTTGCTTTGAAACTCAAAGGGAACTTTATCAACCCAAAGGAGAATTTATGGATTTCAAGTAGGGATTTATTGAATAAATCAAGATGAGAATCTGGCTTCATTATAATTGGTGGTCCATTCATTACCATTTCTCCAGAATTTATGCCACTAATTGTCAGAAGGGAGGGGGGAATTATTTCAACCTACTTCATCCGAACTCTACCTAAATATTATTATTTCTTTCTCATTTTAAATTTGATTTTGTTATATTAAAATATCATAGAAATAAATTACTACAAAAATAATTTCTGTGTTTTAAACAGGCATGCTATTAGAATTAGGAATTTATTTTATTAAACAAAAGTTTTTACTTTGAGGCATCACAGTTGAAAAACAAGAAAATTAGATCCTGTCCTCATTTTGCTTTTAACCTTGTATTAAGATATTGACCATAGATATAAACAAGTTTCAGAGTGGGTTCTTAAAGAAGAAAACCTGGAAAAATACCCCATGCTCTTAGATCAGTAGATTTGATATTATAAAGATGTCAATCCTACCTATGGTACTATATAGGTTCAATGCAATTCTGATACAAATGCCAGCATCATGTTTCAAAGAAATGGGAAAGCTGTATACCAACGTGATATGGAAATGTAAGAAATCAAGGATTGGCCAAAAAATTTCCTCAAGAAGAATTCATTTTCAGAAGCCAAGGAATCTGGAACCATGAAGAAAACTCTTCTATAGGACTGAATGTTGAAAGAAGCCTGTGGCAGACTGAAATGCTTGCTAGGTGTCCATCTGGATCTACTCTTAGAGTGAAAGTAGGAGAAATGCAGCAATAAAAAGATGAGCTGAGTTTGGTTACTGACACCCATGGACTTGGTTCACATGAAGTAGAGAAGAGAGCAGGTTTACTAGCCTGAAATTCATGAGCTAGCATGAGGGGTGAGACGTGTTGAGAATTTGTGATGGGATCATGGTCTAAAGGGAAGGCAACCAATGGTTACACTGGTGATGCTAAAGGAGACAGCCCACATTGAGTTGACCAGAATCTGACCAGAGGAAGAGAATCAATTTGAGCCAGTGAACTGGAGCATATTGCTACAGAGTTTATGGCTGACCTGTCTTGAGTTGACTTTGCTAATGGATGCAGAATTCACAAGGTTCCAACTGGAATGAAAATCCTTCACATCAAAAAATATGATTGTTTCGGGTGGCCCACTGGGATGGAGGTTCAATTTCCGCTCACAGGAGCAAAGGCTGAGCCTCCTACTCCCACCACCAGGGCAGTGATGCCTAATATACATATATCTATATCTATATATATTCATAGGTTTATAGGATTAAGGTGTGGATGTTATCTAACTGCAATTCTAAGGCACTGGATATTTTTTGTTTTGTTCACTTATAGCTTATTATGTTTAAATGAGGGTGGCACATATTGAATTGTATGCATTTTAGTTTTTATCCTATTAGGCCCAGATTTGATTTTATCCTTGTTTGTTTGAAAATTACACATGATTACAGAATTATGTGAAAGTGTCAAAAAGGTTGGTCTTTGACAGTCATGTATTTCAGTGTTAATTTCATGATTGGAGGTGTAGGGGTGGAGTCTATCCTGTCAATTTGGAGACAGCCAATGAGACCTCTGTGTGGATATGGCTTTCTCCTGAGAATTCTAGGGAATCTGGATATAAGTTTCTGGGAGACATTATGACTAACACAAGATGGCAGCATGCTGACAGATCCTAAGTCCTGGAAACTGGAGGAGCCACAAGAGAAGCCACATGGGCTTACCCTGATGGAACCAGACCTCTGAAGTCTGAAAAACCACATAGAGTCCCCTGCCAGAGCTGGGATGCTTCTGTCACCATGGATACACAAGAGTCTGCACCCACTGGTCCGTGATTGTTCTGATGTCATTGTGTGTGCCTCGTGAATCTGAAGAAGACTTTATAGACTGGTGTCAAAAATATGGGCTCATATGAGACTTGTGGACTTGGACTGAATTGGTTTGGGATGCTTTCTTAATGTTCCATTGTTCTTGTATATAAACCTCTCCCTTATAAACATATGTGTGCCTATGAATTTGTTTCTCTAGCCTACTGAGATTAACCCAAGTTGTATATGAGTAATGAGTTTTTAAAATAATAGATTAGAAAATGTTTGATATCCCCATGGTTTCCTAACTTGTAAAAAGATTTGAAATAAAGGTTTCATTTATTATTGAGGAAAAAAAGGAAGACGCATTAAGTGGCGGGCTTATATTACCTAAATTTAAGACTTATTATACAGTCACATTTGCCAAAACAACATGGCACTGATATAATGATAGATGCTTAGACCAATGGATAAGAACAGAAAATTCAGAAATAAACACCAACATAACACATAGAGCCCCCCCCCAAAAAAAAAAAAAAACAAATGGAAAATAGATGCCTTTTTTCACAAATGGTGCTGGAAAAACTAGAAGTCAACCTACACAAGAATGAACTAAGCCCCAACCTCACCACTTACAGAGGAAAAATTGAAGTTGGATCACAAACATCAAGATAAAACCCATAAAGGTAAAACCCATAACAATCAAAATCTTCAATAAAAAAATGGGACAAAGCTAGGAACCTTAGCACAGTGAATACATAAACTACCAGCATTAATGAAGTATGCATACCCATAGGGAGAGAAAATAGATGTGTGGGACATATTCAAGATTAAGCACTTGTGTATATCAAAAGGCATCAAGAGAGTAATGAGAAAACCCACCCATTGGGAAAAATATAAATTAATGACATATTAGGTAAATGTTTATGACTAAAATCTACAGAAATATGTAACATATACAATAAGAAAAAAAACAAATATCCAACTGAAAAGGTGGACAAAAGACTTAAGCAGAAGATTCACAAAGGAGGAAATCCAATTGGGCTTTAAACATATGAGAAAATGATCCTGATAGTTAGCCATCCAAAAATGAAATTAAAACAACACTGGGGTTGTGTACATGAGTCAGGAATTCTCATTCACTGCTGGTGATCTTGTAAATACATATAGCCACTGTGGAAAGTGATTTGGTGATACCAAAAACAGATGGAAACAGTTATAAGATGAGTTATCTTATAACCCAGCAATTCCACTATTGGGAAGAAATAAGAAACAAATCACAGCTGAACATTCATGCTCTAGCATTTATTGTTGCACAGTTCACAATCACCAGGAATTGGAAACAGCCCTGATTTCCATCAATAGATAGATGGATTACAAAGTTCTAGCATATATGCACAATGGAGAGCTACACATTACTTTAAAAAAGTAAAGAAATGATGAAACACTTTATCTTGTGGGAAAAGCAGGACAATAATGCTGAGTAAAGTTAGTCAAACACAAAAAGTCAAATACTAAATGAGTCCTCTGAAATAAGTTCAAACAACAGAATGGGCATGGGGGAAATGCACATATCACATAGTTCCCAGGCTGATGACCAGATGCTATGGCGAGAGCCAGGCATATGCCATCCATAAATTAAAATCTAAATCCAAAAAAGGATGCAGATAGCATCTAGGCAGAAATACATCTTCTACTCCCACCCCATATGTCCTTATGGTCCACAGAGGGGTAAGGGATGAAGAACTATGGCAATGAGGGAACAAGGCACTAATCCACCGAAGGGGAGGGTATTATTGTGTCTCCACAGGAAAGGGAGAAAGTGTGGTAGTTAGACAGTTTCATGTCAACTTGATAAACAAGAATAAATGAGTGGGGGCTAGTATGTCAATCAGGGCACAACCTGATTGATGCCTACTTGTAGACATAGCCTTTTCATGAGGATTGTGAGAGTTTTCCTCTTTTCCTCCCTAGAGGAGGGACACACTCCCTCTCTGCTTCACTTTCCTGTTGACAAACCACATACATCCCCAGTGATGGTAGGTAGAGCTCTGGAGAGGCCTCCATTGCCATTGGAACCCATAGGTCTTTCCACTTACCAGCCTGCAATTCTGCATCGTTCCATTGGTTTTGTTAGTTTGAAGAAGAATTCATGGGCTAATGTCAGACCCATGGGGTACTATAGAATTTATGGACTTGATCTGGACTGAGAGTTTTATTGATGAACAATTAATTTTGGATATAACTTTCTCACTTACACATTAATGAATGTCAATCAATTCATTTCTATAGTCAACGCAGTGTAACACAGAGAATGAAACTCATCCCAGAGTGCTAAGCCTTGGCAGTGACATTTTTCTTGGAGCATTTCATTCACAGAGAAGATAGCAGGACTGGTCTCAGCTCAAGACACAGCGTCCTTTTCAGGGACTGTAATGCTACAGAGGAGAGCACTGAAGATGCCATTGGGTTTGGGGAGTGTGGCCTGTTTGATCTACCCACATGGGGGCAAAACTAGAGGAGAATACTGCAGACCAGCAATGGGAGCATAGCCACGAAGTTCTTGAGGAATCTCCACTGTAGACTTGTGAGTGGTGGAGAGCACTTGGTACCTCATCTGGACTGTTTGGGATATTCACAAAGGAGCCACACTGAAAGTCTAAAAGTGCAATGGGGTGGAGGGTGGGGCACTGGATTGTTCCATCCTTCAATGCAGGAAGAGAAATTGGATCTTGTAGAAGGGACATACCTCAGATTAAAACACTAATATCTAAAAGGGGATTGGACTGATGTACTATCACAGGTTGTATGAAGTATATAAAGAGTGATACCCATTCATTCGGGGTCTGGACAGCAATTAGACTTGAAAGTACATTTATGGTCTCTCTCTCTCTCACTGTCCACTTTCTGGTGTCTATCTACATAAGCTAGGATAAATAATCCAAGGAAACAGTAATGAGACTGACAGGATGTGGGGGGTGGGGAATGGAAGGAGAAGAGGGAAAATGATGAGCAAATAAATACAGAAATGGGTGAACAGCAGCAGATCTAAAATTGATGGTGAGGACGGGGTAGTGAACTTTGTAATGTTTGATCAATTGAAATGTATCCTAATGGAATTACTGAGAAGTAAATGATAGCTGCACCTCATAGTGGGTCAGTGTAAAGAAGAAAGAAAAAGAATAATAGCAAACATAAAAATGTTATAGATATGACAAAATTCATATGTATATATGTAAATATATAAATATATCAAGATTGGTATGTTTATCTATATATGTAAACACAACAAGGAAGCAGATAGACTTTAGGCCTCTACTTAAGTTTTACCTCAGTAAAAGAATGGTTTGTTCCAGTAATATGACATTATATGATACTCATCTACCCTACATGATTGATGGAGACAAAATGGGTTAATGGAAATAGGGGTGAAAAAAATTGATGGCGTTCAGGTAATAAAAAATACAATGTTTGGAATTGTAAAGGCCTGAAGAAGAGAAACAACAAAACACACATGGAAGAAGCAAACCAGCCTGTGTGAACATGAGATGATCACGGATGAGTATCTGAAATTCAAGAACAAGCGATCAGATTGACATGAAGGAGCATAGACAAAGTGGAGACTCAAACCCACCTGTCAGATGGCTGCGCCACATAGAAGGGATGCTATTCTAGGGGTCAGAATAGCACTGATGAAACACTTATATATCCTGTAGTTCTTAATATTTCCTCCCTTTGCTATTTTGGTATTAGTTTCAACTCATTAAATTTATGATAGCTGTGTATGTTCATTTGTATAATTAAATTTTTTCAATATGTGAAATCTAATATAGACAAACCCTTCAGAAAGAGTAATGGGAGTAATGACTCCCTGAGAGTATGGGAAGAGAGGAGGGCAAGGGAAAATCAATAGCACTGATGACTGTATAACCCCACTTGAAGGGAATGAATAACAGAATTGTAGGTTAATGGATACATTGAATAGCATAAGATATGGGAAAAATACCCCACATATATGATATAAGGGTTCCTGAGGTGTAGGTTGGGGGAAAGAGAAGATAAAATGAAGCTGATATCAAAGATTTTAAGAAGAAAGTGTTTTGAAAATGATGGTAACTGTAACTGTACAATTATGCTTCAATTAATTGAATTATGGATTTTTAAATATCTGTAAGAGCTCCCATATTAGAGCTTACAATTTTCATACGCAGATAATTTTTTTTCAAGGATGTGGCTCACACAGTTGTACACGGAGTTAAGTGTTAAAGCCAAGCATATTTCCACTCTATGGGTCAGATGTTAGACTGGAAGATTTCTCCTACTCGCATAGTTATGGAGACTGAGGCATCAGACTATGGGGAAATGTACAATTATGGCAAAGCCTTTTCATTTTATGCTAAGTGAAATGAGAAATCTTTAGAGGAAATTGATAAGTAAAAATGATAGTAGTTATCAATTATAAGAATTATTCTGGGTACTATCTGGAAAATAATGTGTGGGGGAATGTCTGAGGTGAGGGTTGGTGGGCAGGTCAGAAACCATGTCCAATTGGAAAAATATGGAAATTTATGAGGTTGGGCTGAGCCCCAGTGGCGTAGGGTTGTGTGATGGACGCAGTCCCGCAGCGTTGGCAGTTCAAGCAGCAGCTCTCCAGGAGCAAGACTGGCCCTCCCACTCTCACCAGGGGGCAGTGAAGCCCACAAAAAAATTAAGAATCTGCACTGATTTAAAAAAAAAGAAATATATAAGGTGATAAAATGCAAGGGATTAAGTTAGTAACAGTAGTGATAGTAGAAGTTATGAGATTTGGGTTATAATTAGAAAAATAGATTCTACATTACTAATTCACCTCATTGGGCTGACAAAGGAGCCTTGGTGGTGTAATGGCTACTCATTGAGCAATCCACAGGGATTGTAGTTCAAAAACACCAGCGGTTCAAAACCACCCACATTTCACAGCAGAAATACTGGGCTTTCTACTGTCCCAAATATTTACATCCTTGAAAACCCATGGGGTCTCTGTGAGTTAGCAGTGACTGATGGCGGTGAGTTTTGGTTTTTTTGGTGAGGGAGTTTGGGTCTGCTCTGGCTAACGGATTGAATAGAGAAGGTGGGGAAATTTCAGTGTTTGGGAATGAAGCACCTGGAATAAAGAGATTAGATTTTACTGGAATGAAAAGACTGAAAGACAGGGGTGGGGAGGGCATCTGAGGGGTGGCTATAGTTTCCTTTTAAAAGGTGCTAATTTGGAAAGAGAGAGAGAGAGAGAGAGAGAGAGAGAGAGAGAGATTCCATAGATAACTAAGTGGGCTGAGTGAACATTTTTATATGTGATCCGGGAATTCATTGGTGGAATCTAGGAAACAGACAAAAGAATAATCCACATTTTGGTGAGCATTGCCTGCCTTCTCTATGGCTGATCTTCTACAGAGAATCTTTCAGTGGGTCATAGAAATACTTTGGTCATTTATTCTGGGAAGTGTTTTCCAAACAATTATTTTAAATTTCTTTGTTGTCATGATTCCAATAGTTTTAATTTCAGATATAGACTCAATTGTGCTTTTAACAAACCCAGAAATGCAAAGTGCAAACTGATCAAGCGAACATCCTTTCTGGCATGTGGGTGGACTTCTTATAAAATATATGCAAACTGTGAATATGAAGAAAATGAGGATGTCTTCCATCAAAGGCATTCTATACTCAGAGGCTACAAAATAAAAATAAACATATGTGTTAGTCCGGATAGACTAGAGGAACAAATTTCAAAGTCACGCATATGGGTATAAGGAATGGGTTTACACTCAAGTGGAACAAGACATTGAGAAAACATCCCAGCCCAGTCCAGCTCAAAGTCACAAGTCAGATATTAACCCATATGCCTGAAATCAGTCCATAAAGTCTCCTTCTGACTCATGAAGTCACAGGTCAGTGGGTACAGAGTCCCGGAACCGACAGGGGTCTCCCCATGTCTCCTCGCTTCCAGGGCTCAGGGTCCATCAACAGCATCCCGTGGTGGCAGAAGCAACTCATTGCTCGAAGAGGCCTCCATGTGGCTGCCCCAGCCTCAGAGATCTGGTTTCATCAGGGCAAAGCCGTGTGGTTTCTCCACCGGCTGCTCCAGCCTCCCAGTCGCCACCATTCTGTGTTGCCTGTGATTAATCATCTCTGAAACTAACTCCCAACAACTGGGGAGGATAGCTTCTCATCTTCACGAGGGAAATATTGTGAGATTTCCCAGGAGTCTCCGGTGAAAGCCATGCCCACACAGAGGCCTCATCGACTACTCAATGGCTTTCTCCTGATTAACAGGTCAGACTCCACCTATACATTTCAATCATAAAATTAGCATAAGCACATGACTGACACAACATACAATTAAAAAAAAACAACTAAATCTGAGTAATCCCCTTCTTCACCTTTAATTTTTACCTAGAAATGTAGCAATCTGCATGTTGGACAGGCCACCAAACTGTCAGTTTATCCTATTGTGGTGCCTTGATTTTGCTGTCATGCTGAAAATTCTATCTCTGGTACTTCAAGTTCCATGACGGTCACCCAGGGTGAACAGGTGTCAGTGGAGCTTCCAGACTAAGACCAGTATACTAAGGCCCTATTCGAAGGAGGCACCCACTAAAAACCTTATATATGGTCTGGAAACATTGTCAGATCCTGAAAGACTAATGAATGGAAGCAGAACCTTGTTCCAAAGTGTGCCAGAGGATGGGTCTCTGGGTTGAAAGAGACTCAAACTGTGACTAAAGAGAAGCTGCTTTCACAAAGCAGAGTTGGCCCAGGTGTTTAAATTGACTTAAACCTGTAGGAATAATAAAACATTCAAGATCTTCATTTATTTGATGGGACACAATCCAAGAAGATTAGAAATAGCTGTCAAAATTGACTAGTAATCAGACTATTAAATGTACAAAGTCTGAATCTGGGAAATTTATAATTCATCAAAAATGTAATGGCGCACAGAAGTTTATCTTAGATGCCAGTGAGTTGAAATGGACTAATATCATCATTTTTTTAATCAGGAAAACATATTGGAAAATTCCCATTCTGGCAATGACACAATCAAGAGGAATGACTTTGCATTCATTTTCAAAAAAGACATTGCAAAATCTACCAAGAAGTACAATTCTGTCTGTGATAGAATAATATCTGTCCCATTCAAGAAAATCCAACCAATACAAATAGTATTCAAATTTATGCACCAACCAGTAATGCTACTGATGAGGAAACTGGATAATTGAACCAATATCTTCAGTCAGAAATTGATCAAACCTATGTTCAAGATTCATTGATTTTCCCCCTCCCTCTGAGATTTATTATTATTTGTTAGTATTATTTATCATTATTTTATTTTAATAAATCATTTTATTGACAGTTTACAGATCTTATAAAAACCATACATCAATTGTATCAAGCACATTTGTATATATGTTGCCATCATAATTTCCAAAATATTTCTATCTACTTGAGTCCCTTGTGGTACTTGAGGTACCAGACCCTCTTTTTCCCCTTCCTCTCACACCCTCATGAACCATTGATAATTTATAAAATATTTTTACATTTTTCACTGTCTTCTGTCTCTCTTCACTCATGTTTCTGTTGTTTGACAGAGCAACTGCTTCCCTTCCCTGGAGGATGGGAAGTAGGTTGATCCTTGCTACCAGTTCCGCCTTTCTCTCCATTCTCCCTCAAACTTCCCCCTACCCTCATGGCATCACTACTCCCATTAATCTGTCCTGAATTATGTCTGTGGAGAACTCTTATCTGTGCCAGTGTACAACATGCTCTGGTCTAGCCAGATATGAAAGATAGAACTGAGGTCATGATAGTGTGTGTGTGTGTGTGTGTGTGTGTGTGTGTCCTTGGGGGAGGGGGCAATTAAAGAGATAGAGAATTGTTGCCTGTTTCATCGGTGCTATGTGACACACTGGCTGGCTTGTCCCTTCTTTGTGACCCTTCTGAGAGGCGATGTACAATTGTGTACAGATGGGCTTTGGGTCGTCATCCCAACCTCCCTTATTTGAATTGCAATGGTGGCTTGTTTTCTGATGTCTGACACCCGATCCCATGGACACCTCTTGATCACACAGGTTGGTGTGCTTCTCCCATATGGATTTCTTTTCTTCCTTGCTAGATGGCCACTTGTTTAACTTCAAGCCATTAAGACTCCAGATGCTGTATCTTGTAATAGCCAGGCATCCTCAGCTGTCCTCATCACCATAATTTATGCATCTATTTTGTCTTCAGCAATTGTGTCAGAAGGGTGAGCATCACAGAATGCCAGGTTATTAGAACAAAGTGTTTTGAGTTGGTGGAGGATTTGAGTCAAGGCCCAATATCTGTCTGCTACCTTAATAATTAACCTACAAATATATGTACAGAACCTATATTCCTATCATTATATGTCAATATGTTTACATATGTACCTACCAATGTTTATATCACTTTAAATGTCCTTTGCCTCCTCCTTTTCTCTATTTCCTTTACTTTCCTCCTGTCCCACTATCATGTTCAGCCTTCTTTTTTTATATAAAGTTATTTATTTATTTATTTATTTATTTATTTATTTATTTATTTATTTATTTATTTATTTATTTTGTGGGCATCACTGCCTCTGGTGGTCGTGGGTGCCACCCAGTGCTGCTCCTGAGAGCCCCTGCTGGATTTGAACCGTCAAGCCCGCAGGCTGCAGTCCTGCACTCAACCACTTACGCCACCGCGGCTCAGCCCTCAGCCTTCTTTTGACTCACACTATTTCCCCTAGACTACATTGCACTTGATCAAAACCTCCCAGGCATTCTATTGATGTCCGGGCCATTGATCTTAGATCTATTATTATTCCCTTATTTCTCATTTGTTGGCTTCACAGATTTCCCCCTACCTCCCTATTTCCCCTTTCCCCCCAGAATCATCAGTCCCACTGTTCTCTCCTCAGGATTATTTATACTGCCTAACATATAATTAGACATGAAAAAGTAGTCTATGAATAGTTCCATGGATAGTCTATCTTATGACCCTCATGAATATTTTTCTGATCCAGTCCGATGCTGATTATTATTGGAAACTGGCATATAAATGTTGGGAACAGAGAGGAAGGAACAGTGGTTTGAATATATGGCCTTGGTGACAGAGACAAAGCCAGGGAACACATGACAGAATTTCACAAGTCTTACTCCTTCTCCATAGCAAATATACTTCTCCACAACACACAGAAAAACACACAAAGAGCACCCAAATACAGGTGGCCTTCTCCAGATTAACCACGTACAAATCAAATGGACAACATCAGTGGGACGGCATGTTGCCCTACTAGTGCAGCGGTTATTTATTGGGCTGCTAAGAGCAAGGTTAGAAAACATCAGCCCACTCTTTGGGAGGAAGCATGGCCTTTCTACTCCCATAGAGTAGAAACCACAGGTGCTGTCCTACCCTGACCTGGGGAATCACGTGGTGTCTGCATGAGAGCACTCGCAGGGAGTTGGGTTTGTTTTGGTGGGAATGAAAAATGGTCTACATAAGCAGGTAAAATGAAACCAGGGGCTGAGTGTGGAGCAAGCCCCCAGTTGCTCATCTGTAAGTACAAAAAACTCTGCAGGAGCTAAAATATAACCTTGACTATATGCAAGAGAAATTTTGACCCATTTTACACTAATGACTGAAAATCTGATGGGTTGGGGGATGGCATCAAGAACATCGTACATGAAGAAAACAGAAGGTCATTTAAAAGATAGTAAAGAAAAAAAATATCAAATCGGTGTCAGAAGAGACATTCAAATTTGCTTCTAACCCAAAAGTAGCTAAAGTAAATGGAAGAAATGATGAAGTCAAACAACTGCAGAAAACTTCAAAGGACAGCTTGAGGTAAAACAATATAATGAAAGGTGCAAAGCCCTGGAACTAGCAAACCAAAAGGGAAGAACTGAAGAAAAAATTAGTCTTTTTTGCAATATTGAACTTTTCTTTGTGCAAAATATTAAGTGATGCAAGCAGTACAAAGAAGATGCAAAAACTACAGTCACTCAACTAAAAATGATAGTCCACCTTTCACTATTTCAGAAAATAGCATCTGAGCAAGAATCAATGGTACTTAAGGAAAACATCCAAACTGCAGTGAAATCACCAGGCAAAAATAAGGCTCCAGGAATTGACGAAATACCAATTGAAATGTTTCAACAAGCTGACGTACTGCTGGGAGCGCTCATGTCTATGCCAATGAAATTTGAAGACAGCTACCTGGCCAACAGACAGGAAGAAATTCCTATTTGTACCAATTCCAAAGAAAGAAGATCCAGCAAAATCCTCAATATCAACATCACATACAAATAAATTTATCTGAAGATCATAAAAAAGGGGTGGCAGCAATAAATAGGCAGGGAATTGGCAGAGTTAAGGTCTGATTCAGACGAGAATATGGAACAGGGCATATCATTGCTTATGTCAGATGGATCATGGCTGAACACAGAGAATGCCAAAAAGATGCTTCCTTCTGTTTCACTGAATATGCCAAGGCATTCTTCTCTGTAGATCATGACAAACTATGGATAGCATTGAGAAGAATGGGAATTCAGAACACTTCATTGTAGTCCAGTGACACTTGTACCTGGATTAAGAAGCAATTGTGAAAACAGAACAAGGGAATACTGCATGGCTTATAATCCGGAAAGGTGGGTATGAGGGATGTATCCTTTCATCATACTTATCCAATCTGTATGCTGAGCATATAAACAGAGAAACTGCGTTATATAAAGAAGAATCTGGCATCAGAGGAATGCTAATTAATAACATTTGATATGCATGTGACACAACCTTGCTTCCTGATAATGAGAAGGACTGGAAGCACCTGCTGATGAAATCAAGCATTGTAGCCTTCAATATGGATCACAACTCGTTTCAAAGAAGATCAACATTATCCCAACTAGACCAACAGGCATATCATGATAAATGGAGCAAGGACTGAAATTTTCAAGAATGAAGTTAACTTTGATCCATCATCAATATTAATGGAAGAGGTATCCAATGTATCAAACAATGTGCAAGGTAAATCCGCTGCCCAATACTTTTTTAAAGTGTTGAAAAGTAAGGATACTACTTTGAGGAATTAGTTGCGCCTTACCTAAACCACCAGGGTATTTTCAATTGTCTCATACGCAAGTGAAACTTGGACATTGCAATATGAAGACTAAAAACAATCTGTGCTTTAGAAATATAGCGCTGGTAAAGCATATTGAATGTACCAGAGCCTGCCAAAACCCAACCAAAGCAGAACAAATCTCTCTAGGAAAGAGTATGGTCAGAAGGTTTTTTTAGAGCCCAGCATAGTGAGACTTGTGTCACATATTTTGGACATGTTGTCAAGAGAAATAAGTCCTGGAGAAGAACATCTAGCTTGGTTATCTAGAGGGGCAGTAAAAGAAGGAAGTTCCTTCAAGAGAGGTCTTGATAACAGTGACTGCATCAATGGGTTGAAACTTGAAAATAATGGTCAGGGTGGTGCAGGGCTGGACAGTGTTTCACTTGGGTGAAGGTGGGGTCATTAGGAGTCAGTATAGAATCCAACGCACCTAACAGCAGCAGCAGCAGCAGTAATAATCTGCTTCACTGAATTTTTCTAGAAAGCATTGAAGTTCATAGTTTCTTAATCTCTTGTGAGGTAGGTCCAATGTAGCTCTTGCCATCACTATGTCTATAGCGCATACATACACAGCACTAATGTTTCAGGATCATTGAATTCTACATCCAGTACAAATTACCAAGTTTGAGCTAGAAATGTGAACTGCTCCACAAGTGCACTTCAACCTTTGGATCATGCTTCTGCGAAGAGCTAATGAGAGGCTAACCCTTGAAAACAGGAGGCACAATGTTATAAAACTTTGACAGCTTTCAATAGAATGAGACAATGATTCCCTCTAAAAAGGTGATAGTCTACTTTAAAGTAAGGATGAGTAAAAATCAAAGGCCCTAGAGCAGTGGTTTTCAAGCTTCCTAATGCTATGACCCTTTATTACCTCAGGTTGTGGTGGCCCCTCATCCATACAATTATTTTTGTTGTTACTTCATAACTGCACTTTTACTAGTGTTGTGAATTGGTGACCCACAGGGGTTGTGACCCACAGGTTGAGAACCATTACCCTAGAGTATGGCTGAGAAAGGAGAATCAGGGAACATGAGATGAGAAGGGGTTTTATAACCAGGGCTGTATATAGCAAATATTTAGGAGTAAAGCTAACAAAAATCAGACTAAAATGTATGTGTTTTGTGGTGATGACAATGAAAATAGCTAATATATTTATAGCCAAAAAGACAGCAACATTAATATCGTGATTTATCTTTGTAAAAATATTATATAACTTTATTTAATCCTATTATGTAATTCTTCAAGAGGGTCAGAAATATAATCTTCTTATAAACCTGAGGAAATGGAAGTCCAGAGAGGACATTCAAAAGCCCATGATGGGTAACAAGACTCACACTTAACAAGAGTCTTGATCAGAATCTAAATACAAGTTTTTGGCTACCATTGTGTGGAAGTCCAAATCAAAACACATTTTAATGTAAAATTTGAATATTTTCCTACGAATGAGAATGCCTTCCAAGACTTTTAATTATAAATACAACAAATTACCATTATCACTTGTTGGCTTTGCCCTGGAATATTTGGCATAAGTCTATTTCATTATTTTGTATCTACAAAAATCATTCTATATACATTATTTCATTAAATTTCTACTTCATAATATTGCTTACTGGAAAAAAGAAACATTTGAACAATATTATAGTCATAGTCGTGCTGCAACATAAATATGCTAAAAAAAACTTAAAACTATTGAAAAGACCCCCTGTGCTCTTTTAAAATATATGAAATGATCAATATCCAGCTTCTAAATAAATAAAAAGTATGCAGTAATAGTTTTATCTATGATCTTGAAAATGGATTGAAGTATATTTCTAAAAAGAAGATATACACATAGGTTGGATAGTATTTAATGAACTAATCAATTGTGCAAATTATCCAAAGGTGAGGGAATTGAATAAACTCATTTCATAAATTCCAAATGCAAAGGTAAAAAGACAACATTGAAGTACTGATTTAATGAAGTTTTCTGCTTAATGCATATCCATGACTAGCCACAGCATGGGGGAGCTTTCTGTTAATGAAGCAAACTTTTGTTGATACAAGTGAGCAGCTAATGTCTACCTTTAGGGCAGATGAATCTATTATTTCAGTCCTAGTGAAAAACAAAGACAAGGGATAGTGTAGGGAAAGTCATAGAATTGTCTTTTTTAAAGGAAAATCCGTTGAGACATGGAATTTCTTCTCTGACTTCACAGCAATGATTTCCTTGGTATTATTCTCTTTTTTTAAAATACAGCATTATGCCGAGTATGCTGGAAAGTAAAATAAGTTTGTTTTCTGTGTGTGCTATATTAACTGAGTTATTAAGCCGATTGGGTTCTCTAACAACACGTCATTATTAACACTGATGATTTTCAATTATTTTTAAGATTCCCGCTATATGCTGTTCCTTTTTTTTAATATGTATCTAATTTGAGGATAGCCAGGCTACAAATGAAATTTGTTGCATTGTCTCTCGAAACAAGCAAACAAACAAACAAGTAAAATAAAAAGTGTTGGAAAGTAGTAGCTCAGAAAGGACTGGGGGAAATTTTTCTAAGGGATGCATAATCTAAAAAAGGACACAAGAGGCAATGGGTATGTATGGGTTCTATTGATAAAAACAAACAAACAAAAAAACCCTTCCTATTTGACTATTTTCTATGAAAACAGAGTACTATTATTACTAGTGAAGTGAGACTCAGATTTCCCTTTCATATAACATGTAAGTAGTATTTTACAGCATAAAGAGTATTACATACTGTCTATTAAAAAGGTTCTTTTTCTTTCCTTTGTAATTATTTTATGGTTTTACTTTATTTCATGTATGTCTGCCAGTTCTCACCTTGTGTCTTTGGAAAGAGAGTATAGTCATACATTTTAAAAGTTGATGTCTTCCAACTTATATTGCCAATCCCTATTGACAGGTTGTCATTACTGTGTAAAGTGTTTATAAAATAAAATTAATCCACTGGTTCAGTCAGTTTAACTTTCCAAGGACTTATTTATTTATTATACTTATTTGAGCTGAAATGACAAGGAGAGCTGAGATTCACCCTAACCCTACTACTGAAACCATCTTCCTATTATTACAACTATTCCTCCCAGATGTTTGAGTAGTCAGGTTGAAATCAGAGCAAATGGAAATTGGATATTCTATTTTAGTTCCAATTAATACTGATGTCCACTAAGAAGGACCATATGATCAGTGCTTACTAAGTAGAGTTGATTTCCAATGTGAGATCACTCTGACTTTATTTGGCTGTTTTCCTACACTAAATTTTAATTAAAAATAAATGAAAAGTTGATATAGATAATAGGGCTCAGCTGCTACAGTCAAAATGCAATGTAACTGCAATGATTGAGAATCATAATTTAAAATAATTAGGAAGTATCATGAATAATAATGAACCATAAGTAACTGAGAAGCAATAACACTAGATGTGTGTGGTGACTCTTGTTGTTCGGTGCCATGGAGTTGGTTTTAATCAATAGAAACCCAGTATACAGTAGAAAGAATCACCGTCAAGTCCAGTGTCCTTGAACACGTGTTCTTATGGTTGAGACCATTGTTGCAGCCCTTGTGTTAGTCCCTCTTGCCAAGTGCCTTCCTCTGTCTTGCTGCCACTCCAATTTACCAAGCTTACTGCCCTTCCTCAGGGTCTGATCTCTCTTGACAACATTTCCAAAGTACATGAAACACAGTCTCACAATTCTTGCCTCAAAGAAGCATTCTGCCCTTACTTCTTCTAAGGCAGATGTTTGGGGGGGGGGGTTTCTTTTGGCAACCCCTAGTAATTTCAATATTCTTCCCCAGCACCTTACTTCAAAGGCATTGATTCTTCCTGGACTTCCTTATTCAATGACCTACTTTCACATGCATATTAGGCAGTTGAAAATACCAGGGTCAGGGTCAAGTGAGGATGACTCTAAATCTTAGTTATCTAAATATTAGAATACTTAGTTCCAAGGTAAGTTAGCTTTGTTCCAAAGTTGGTAGGCAAAATCTGTTGTCTTCTTTCATAAGTTATTGACAGATTCAGAATATCAACGGATAGAAGTCATGTCAATCTTGGAAATCAATTGAAGGGAGTTATAAAAGAAAGCAATTCACGGACACTTGGTATAAACCAAACTAAAATTGAAACTATTGTCATCCATCAATGCTGTCTTACCTCAACCATAGAATTCAGCAACTCAAATTTTCAGTAACTTCAAAAATTCAGTAACTCAAGAAAAATTTGATTAATAACTAAAATCCTATAGTAATTTTGATGATATTTAAGCTTGAGAACAAGAAAACCTTGACTCTACATGTGGTGTGATAAAATTTTGTTGAGTCACAAATCTCCTTGGCCATTTCTTTTCAACCGATGACTCTAAAATAAGGTACAGGAAAACTTTCACGTGTGCCCATTGGTTATAAGAAATCAATATTCTATAAAGTCCTGCCTGCAGGTATACCTAGGGACCTCTGACGAATGCTTTCATATTTTACAGAAGCAGCTGGCTGTTGCTTGCCACTCAGCTGGCTATCTCTTTAGAAGGGCTTTTGGCCATCGTTCATTTTCCGCAATGGGTCTCCATTCACTAACTACACGTCTAGGCAACTTTATTCCTTCCATGGGGTGTAATCCTTCCATGTCTACCCCAAGGTGATTACTGATACCAGGGTTGGCTATTTAGCAAATTTACTTGAAGACTTGTCACTGTAACAACTTTAAACCAGTGGTAATGAATCCAGTTCAAGGTCTCACGTCAGGATTTGCTCTCAGACTATCTTCTCCTGTATCCAATAGGTTTACATGGTGCAAGGACCAGGATACAAATATATCTCAACAAAATGGGTTTCAGCTTATTATCTACATTTCTCAGAAGTTAACAGGTGTCAACTTCTGGGTGTTTGTGGGAGAGAAGAAATAGGATATATGTTCTAAAAGGAAATGTGATATGCTAAAAGGAAATTATGCTAGCAATTATGATATATCTCTCATTATTATTAAGGTATTATTCTCTCTATAGCCTGACAATTTTGTATTTCAGAATATATTTTTCTTTATAATTATAAAACAGATTTATTGTATGCAAGTAAAAGGCATATTACATTCACAAAAAACTTTTTCTCTGGAATGACTGAAAATGATGGAAAATACTAATTAAGCATTTTCCTTTCCTTTACAGCCATCAAGAATTCACAAAAATTGCTAATGAATGACTCATCACAATCATACATAATTTTTTTAAATAGCAGTTTCCTCTTATTTTAAAAAAAATGATTGCATTTTCCACATTCATTGGTTGGCTATTTAATTTTAAAACCCTTTAAATCTTTTTGGTACTGAAGACTCTTCCATGTTTACATTGGAGAATCCTGAGTCTGAATAATACTTTCAGGAATATGCTAATTTTTTTCTTTACCCTACCACTACACACCTAGACATACACCATGGTTTTCCATGAAACTGAAATTCCAATTTCAGAATCTCTTGAATACCTGACTCTAAGAGAGTTTAGCTCTCACTATTTTGAAAGCTAATTCTAACCACATGAATGGTAAGAGGATGAGGTGTCATCCTTTAGAAGAGTAAAAAATTAATCAGAACCAAAGAACACCCATTGAACTCTAAGTAAAACTGAAAATCTTGACAGACTATTTTTGTCAGCTGGCTTGAGTATAAAACGAGTACTTTTTTGGTGGAACTTGTTATTTGCAGATCTATAATACTTTTGCAGCTTTTATTAAAAATCAGAAATGGAAAAAGTGACAGAGGTGAATGTTCACAAATGGCATATTTGCATAAATACTTGTAGCATATGTTGTGCATAAGTATATGAAGTTTAAAAACTAAAACACCCAAAAAAGACCAAATCTATTAGACTCCTTATGATGTAGCAATATAATTTATTTAGATAGTGATTCTATTTGTAATACTTTAATAGTTAGATTGATTATATTTGGAATAATGAATCATTCTGTTATTAGTAATTGGAATTTGCTTTTCTAAACACCTATTATTGCCAGTTGTGGAAGGGAAGTTAAGCCTGTACAATTAAATGAAATTTATTAAGTATTCTTGGGGGGGGGTATCAGGAAAACACACATTTATTCCAAGGCGAAAGCTAATTTAATACTTGTTTTTTGCTTTTTTTAACCTGAACAGCTTTATTTTCAATTAAAACACAGAGCAGCAATTGTGAATAAATGAATACAAAATAGATGTGCCTAATTTGTACATGGACCCAATCCTATAGGGATTATTTGATGAGCTTCCACCTCCCTTTTCCCCCCAGAACTTCATTTTAATTTGAGTGCATTTAGATTATTTTTGAAGTTATTTATCAAAATGATCTTAAGAACGAAGTTAAAACAATGTATATAATTTCACAGATAGCTATATAGGAAGGTCATTGATGAAATCACTTGCTCAAAGACAAGTGCACAGTGGTAGTTGCTTCTTATATATAGCTCTTTCTAATGATCATGAAATATGGTCCAAATTAGATGAGCAAAAGAACCGCTACTAAGCTGAGAAGCTAGACTTCTGGTCTTTCATGAGTATGACGAGTTATTGGCCAAAGTGACATGAGATATGTTGTATAAGATCTATGAGATCGCAAAGCGAAGTCATCCTCCCATGACAGTGCTAATGACCATGAGGTTTGTACATTGGTCTAACTCTCAGTGCCTCAGTTATACAACTAAATTTTTGTCTTAAAGCTTGGGAAATATTTTAAAATAAATGATGTAATTACAAACTGCTTATCTCGATGTTTGTATCTGCCATTCACTCAATTAACCAGAGTTATGAATATTTTTATATATTAATCAATGAGTTATGGAGATGAACATACTTGACCAGCATCTCAAAATCACTCAGTGAACACTGACATGATTTCTCCATATACAATCCAGATTATATGCATCTGTGTTAGGCTGGGTTGCCTAGGAAATCAAATCCAGTTACATTCATATGTGTATCAGAGAGAGTTTTATATCAAGAAGTAATTATATATGAAGAACACATCCCTTCCAATAGAAGCCTGTAAGTCTGATAATAGTCCTTAAGTCCCTCTTCAGCCTCATGAGGTCACATGCAGTGACAAACAATGCAAGAATATCACAGCCCAGCAGAGGCAACGTCCTGTGGATTCAATATTGGTGAACATATGGCAGGGCCCCAACAGCTCTCAGGGTCATCCAGCAGGAAGGTCCAGTCAGAGAGAGCAGGAGGACGTTCTCTGGGATTGCCTTAAGAGAAAATCATAAGTATAAAGAGGCACCGACTGTCTGTGACATGATTGACGGGTCAGATACCACCACTACACTTTTATATAAATCTTCAAATTGACAAAATTATGTAACTACAAAAACATTCTCAACCTTTTAGAAAGGCAACCTGGCAGCGTAGGGGGTAACCAAGTTGTAAGGTCAGCAACTTCATGTTTTGGAATCAACTTGGTTTGGTTTGTTTTTTTGCTTGATCCTCTTACCAGACGTAATGTTTGGTTGTTGGTAGGTGACTTACGGGAACTTGATGTGCCACTGAATGAAAGCGTGCCTGGCACTGTGCCAGCCTCACAATCGTTCTTGTTTGATCAGATTGTCGCGGCCACTGTCTCCAGGGCTACCGTGTAGACGGCTTTCTTATTTTTCACCGCCTTCCACAGGCTGGTCTCTCTTGAGAAGTTCAAAGTACACGAGACAAAATCTCACCACTCTTGCTTCAAAGGAGCATTTTGGCTGTACTTTTTCCAAGAAAGATTGGTTTGTCCTTTTAGCGGCCTGTGGTACTTCCAACACTCTTCTCTAGCACCGTAATCCAACACCCCTGATTCTTCACTGATCTTCTATAGTCAATGTACAGCTTTCACATGAGGTTGACGTGACCCCTGGCTTTGGTCAGGTGCATTTTAGTCCTAAATGAAATATCTTGCTTTCAAAACTTTATAAAGGTCTTCTGTGACGGGTTTACGCTATGCAGTATGTTGTTAACAGGCATGATAACATTGCTTAAAACACCTGCATATTTTTGCTCTGCCATTCTTTCATCTCCAAGTCTACATTTTAAGATCTGCATCTATTATTCCTGACTACTTCATTATTTTTTTCTAATATGAATATCTTGCTTTTAATTTTCCCCTGAATTTTTATGAATCCACTATGTGCACATTATTGTTCTTGATATTTTAGGTGGGAAGTGTTTCATCAGACATGAAGCCTATGTGTTAGATATATTAACCTAATATGTGTGGGAAATATTAAAAGTATTTCTACACTGCAAAGCAGAATTTAATATATAAAACTGACTACAAAGATTTGTACAAGATTTCAGAGTTGTATTATATGTATTGTCAGATCAGAATATTTGGAAAAATGAAGTTAAATTTTAGAAACAAGAGGATAAATTCTGGGATGGTCAACAGTGTTTTGGAAATTGAGGATTTCCTAATTTTTTTTTTTTTAGAAAAATGCTCCCCTGATACTTTGGAAGCCCAGATAATTTTAAAATCATTACTAGTTTAAATTCTGAGTTTCTGTCTAGCCAGATGCATTTTCAAAATCTGGAATAACTCAGGAGAGAGACAGTAAGAAAGTGCTTCAAAAGGAAATAAGGAAGTTCTGATGTTTCCCAAGAATGAGCTTCTTTTGTGATAGTAGTTTACTCAGTTTAATTTTTTAAAAAAAATCCTGATTCTCACATAAATTGTAACTCCAGATTTGGAATCTGTACTAGCTATACAATTTTAGGTAAATTAAATAGATTGTCAAAGGGTCTATTTTCTTTATCTTTATGTTGGAACTAATAATGCCCCTCTCACAAGGTTGTTACTGGGATAAGTATGTTTAATCAGTGCACTGAACAAGAGTAACATAATCATAAACCTAATTTTATATTTTTCTGATTTTATATTTATTCAATATTACTTGTCTGAACTTGGATTTTGAAAGTGGATTTTTTTCTATTAGGTAAAATCTCATGTATTCAAATTTTATATTTTCTAAATATTATCACATATTAAATAGCCACCAAACTATGAATGAGATTAAGATATGAAGAATAATAAAATGAACACCATTTATCTACTATCCCAGCTCTGTTTCCATTTTAATCTTTCTTCTCTAAATGTAACTACTCTCCTGAAATTGGTGATTATTATGCTCTTTATTTTTCTTATCACTTTAGCAAATAAGTAGGAACATCATAATACTAGTAGATTTAAGTTTGAAAGATAATTTACATTTTATAAATTGAACCATTGCAAAATGATTTTGGCAATTTTTATGTATTATGATTTTGATATTTTAAAATGTTGGTGAATATGCTATAATTTTTAAAATTTGTGTTGTAAGAGACTTTATCAAATTTTATCTACATTTTATATTTGATAGATTTGGGGATTTCTCTCCATCTTACTATATTATAAACAGTGCAATAATATTCCATTTTGTATGTGAACAGAGAACAAAGATAAGAAATACTTCTGTATGTATTAAGAATAGATTTGTAGAATCAGCATTAGAAATTGTATGTTCCATCACTACCCAAACCAAAAACCACGTTCTCTGTCCTCAAGTTGATTCTGTCTCATGCTTTTGTTGGATTCATCAAGTCAGTTCCAACTTTCAGTGACCATGTCTCCAACATCGCAAAACACCACTTGGTCCTGCACAACCCTTATGATTATCGTTGTGCTTGAGTTATTGCTATAATCACTGTGTTCTGACTCATAGAGACATTCTATTTGTTAAGGTTTTTTTTTTAATAAAAAGTGCATGATTAATATAAATATTATGAAACAGGAAATTTATTATGAAAGGAATCTTTAAAACTTGTGGGCAGAGTTGGAATAGTAAAATTCAGGTCAGAATAGTGATGCAGTTGAAAAAGGTGGTTCTTAAAAAAAAAAGAAAGAAAAGAAGGGCTGAGCCCTGGTGGCATAGTGGTTGTGCGCGGGACTGCGGCACACTGGGATGGAGGTTCAATTCCAGCTCACAGGGGCAAAGGCTGGGCCTCCTACTCCCACCACCAGAGGGCAGTGATGCCAAAAAAAATTTAAGAAAAGAAAAAGAAAAAGGTGGTTCTTGCAGGAAGCTGGACATTATCTGCTGCTGGAGTGGCATTGTGAAGAAGTTTATAATTGCAGTTTACGAAAGTTTCTCGGGTGATCAAAGCATCATAGAACTTCCTTGCAAAACGTTGAACTACCTTGGAAGATGATTGAGCCACATTATAGAAAGCAGCACAAGAAACTTCATTTTTTCAAAGAGGGAAAAAATGCCATACTTTAACCCACTCCAAACTGGTGGGAAGCCAGAACTCACAGATGGTCAGAAGAGGCAATCACAAAATGTGGGGAACCCTGGTAAGGACTGGCGGGATGCAGCTGAAGTTCCAATATGCCAAAGAATCAACTAAATTTATTATAAAAACACAGGTCAAAACTGGCCTTTGGAGAGAGCTAGGATGCAGGCCATCAGCTCCTGCTCTCTTCCACTTTATCCGTGTCAGTACACCTGTGAAGGCAGTGCCTATTGGGACTATGCTATTAGAATAATATGTGTGAAGAGTACTATTACTATGTTTTTCTGGTATGCTTTGCTACTTAGTCAATGTTAAAGATTATTAGATTGTTCGATGTGTTCTTGCAGTGAGTAAAGCGAACATTCGAAACTGTCTAAGAGCATTAATGACTGATTGCGGAACTTGTGACACTCAGGCCATAGCTGCATCTGCCTCGATGAATGAGGAACAAAACACCCAGTCTGACAGATGAGATCTGGGATAAGGAAAGGGTCTATTCTAAAAGGAGGGCCGGAGAGACTCACCGACACCACTCTGTTTTCTCTCACCAACGCTCTTCAAGTCTCACAGAGCAACTGCAGGGTATTTGCATATGACAAATTCCGATCAATGAAACATACATGGAGATTGATTTTAAGACAGTCAGCTCTAGATGGGTTAAATTACAAGTACAATAACATCACCTCAGTTTCATTAGGTAATTAAAAATTGCATTCCAAACTGGTGGGGCTCTAATTATATTCTACTAGTAGTCTGAACGTTGCTCTTGCTCTGAGTTCTTCTCTGTCAGATTTTTACATAACGTATAGTATGTAATGTTTTTATAGTATATGATGGTCTAGTGGGTTCCTTGATGGGCTGTGAACCACAAGGTCAGAAGTTCAAAATGACCGGCTGGACCTAGGGAGAAAGATGAGAATTTCCACTCCTTTAAAAAGTTAAAGTCTCACAAACTCCCAGGTGCACCTCTACCCTATTCTACCCTAGTCTATGGGGTCCCTACAAGCCAGAAGTGCCCGATGACAATGAGCTTAGTTCCTTCTGGACATTGTTATAAGCCTATCCAAGTCTGAGTCAGGAAAAAAAACAACAAAAGATCCCTGATAATATTACATATCAAAAAGTATTTTCCACCTAATAGGCTTTGAATAAAGGGGATACCTTAATTTGGCATTATAATTTCATAGAAAAAAATAAGGTTATATTTAGATGCTGGAGGACTTAAGTTAATCCTCATTTTTACAGAACTCTTATAAGGTATGTAATTACAGCTTCCACCATTTAGTTGCTGAAGTGTCATCTTCAAACATTTTATCAAAGACGTTACATAGAAAGGACTGATTATTCTCCACCAAGGGTCTCAGAACAAATGTTCTGTAAAAAGAAAGGCAAATACTTTCTTCTCTTTCGTAACATCGAGGCTTACAAAATTCTATCTTAACTAACTTATTTTCAAAAATCTAAGGTGAAAGCGTTCTGTTTCTAAACCTAAAATGTATTTCCTTTTTTCTTTCCAAACCCATCCCGAAGCTAAACTCCCCATGATGTGGCTTTTCAAGACTGAATCTTTGCTTCAAATTAGGCTTAGGCAGAAGGGTTTGGTTGAGAAAGTGTTGGCAAAATAGAGTTTTCCTAGCCAGAAACTAGAGTAAAGAATTTGAATAAGATAGAAGAGAAAATCCCGAATCTGCCTCCCCTCTTTCAAAAGTACACGTGAATCCTAGCTGGGCCAATGATCAGAAATTGGAACAAATTATCATTTGTACAGTAAATTGTCAGCTCATTCCCTCACCCCATAGCACCAGCCCTGTCCCATTGCTACACAGGCCACTTTCTTCTAGCAAAGCTTTGCCCAGCTCTAAATGCCCTGTGTGGGAAATCCCCTCCACAGTGGCTAAGGCCAGTTTTGGTGTATCTCAGGGGTGGGTTCAAGTTGGCTCCCATTATCTTGCAAGAGCCAATGTCAGCCCAACATGTACTGCCTTGCTTTCATATTTGAAGATTGGGATCAGTTACGATGGGAGTGCTTACATGAGAGATAGGTACTGGAAAATAAGAAAAACGAAGCTTGTTTTTTTCTTTTTTTCTTTTGGAGTCCATTGTTAAACACATTTCATTTATCAGAAAGGTTTCCATACCACATTTTTTGGAAGAAGCTTCCCAGTTCTCCTGTATGGCTGTTCATGTAAAGGGCAAAATACAGTCAAAATGCTCCTTAAAGAAATGGATGGTGAGACATGAGCTCACATATACATCGAATATGCTATCCGAAGATCCTCAATGTGAAAGTGGTCACGATGTTTGCTTTATCCAATAACAGGGATCCTGAGGTATGGCTTGGGCCCAGGCAGTGTTTCATTCAATTGCAATTGGGGTCACGATGAGTCAGAACAAATTCCATGGAGTCTAATGGAATGTGCACCACCAAACAGCCAGTTGTCACAGAGGATACAGTGACATTATTTCAAAATTGCTTCTCTCTGTTTCTTGCTTTCTTTTTGCCTCAGAATTCTCTGCAGATTCCCTAATGCTGCCCAAATATCTCTCAGTCTTGTCTTCACCAAATCATGTTTGATTCATTTAGTATAAATTATTTTTTGTCAGGATGATGAGTGATACAGGAAATGAAGTCATTGACAATGACCCCAGAGCAGTCATAGATAGTGGGCTAAATACTAGCATAGTACCATTATTATCATGCTATCATGCTATTGGAAGCCTTGTGCCGTTATCTAGAATTTGGATCGCAGAAAGAAGCTCCAGTCCTTAGTATCCACATCCTGTGATGTGGGATAGCAATGATAGTTTGTCTAATTACTAATTATAAAGGAAATCCTTAGAGTTAAGGATATTCTAATGTCCCTGCTATCGACTTGAAATTTTGTTTGTTTGTTTTTAGGGTATCACTGCCTTCTGGTAGTGGGAATAGGAGGCCCAGCCTTTGCTCCTGTGGAGCCGCTGCTGGACTTGAACGTCCATCCAGTGGGCCGCAGTCCTGCACACAACCACTATGGCACTGGGGCTCAGCCCCTCGACTTGAAATTTAAAAGGCCAAAGATTTAGCTTTGGACTATCCGTCCTCTTCCTAGCCTAGACACAGGTAACACTCATTTGCTTCTTTTCCCTTTGCCTGAAGAATCTGGGAGACGTCCTAGCGATTACTCTGCTTAATGTGCTGTCAAACAGCTTACCTACTGACCTTCTTTGACTGGAGGCAGGGAAAAAAGGGGAGGGAGCAATTTTGACTTTTAAAAATTCTAGCCCTGATGTGAAAGAACATAAGAAATGCCAGTGTTGACTCTACTTTGTACAACCAGTTAGTCATTAAAAATCACCGTGGGGCAAATAAAAAGAACGATCTGCTTTATCCCCAGTGTTTAACAAGACAGGGTTTTACAAAGTAGAAATGACATTCTTTAGTAACAGATTTCCTTTAAAGGTTGGTTAAGTTGGCAGATGTTAAACTACATATTTCTGAGATTAAAAAGAAGGAAAGAAAACTGTGCCCAAGAAAAAAAATCTAAAGACCATATGTCAGGGAAATCTGTTTTCTTTAAAATTTTTCCTGACACTTTGATTGATTATCAGATCAACATACCTTTATTTGACATCTCAGTTTTTTTAATTAGCTCGGTGCCCAGTTTTCTTCCTTGTACGGTCTGAAATCACAATAGCCAGTTATATCAGAGTTGGAATTGGAGAAGGATCCTATGTATATAGTCCAGTGATACATAATAACTTACAGAATACCTTCCTAAACCAGTAAACCAAACATGCAGCCAGCAAGTAAATTCTAACTCAAAGTGACCTGAAGAGGGTGTCTAAGGTGGTTAATCATTATGGAAGTAAATGCCTTCATCCTACACCCACTGCCATCAGTCCAGTCCAAGGTGCTAAGTCTGATATTAGCACATATGTCTGATACCAATCCATAAGTCCTCTTCAGACTCATGAAGCACATGATATGATGCCAGGACTGTCACAGGCCAGTGGGTGCAGAGTCTTGTGTATCCAGTGGGGGTAGAAGTATCTCAACACTGGCAGGGGTCTCTGTGTGGCTTTTCCGGCTTCAGAAGTCTGGTTCCATCAGGGTAAGCCCATTTTGCTTCTCCTCTGGAATGTCTCAGAGGTAGTCAGCCCTGTGCCTTGTCAGGAGAGCATCTTCAAGGGACCGAGTATGAGTCTCTCATTTTCAAGGGGGAAATACAGCCGGATTTCCCAGCATTCTCAGGACGACACTGTGCCCACATAGAGATCTCATTGGCTATTTCCAGATTGACAAGAAAGACTCCACTCCTCCACTCTTCATCTTCAAATTGACATGAGGCTAGGTGACTGCCACATTCTTGTAGGTTTCTGAGACTGGACAACTTTTTTAGAAAGCCTCACCTTTCTCCAGAGGAATGGCGAGTGATTTCTAACAGCTAATTTCAAGGGCTAACCCATTACATTACCAGGGCTCCTCAGTAGGCAGGGTCTATAAAATATATGCATTCTATTCAAAATTAAGACTATCTGTTGTCCCAGGGCTTATATGCTAGACTGCTAAACAAAAGTGTGGGTGGGTCTAACTCACTAACCCACCAATCCGTAATAGAAAGCACCATGGTAAAAGAAGAAAAGATTGAAGCTGTCAAGGATTTCACTTAGCTTAGCTCCACAGTCGCTACTCAGTGAAGCAACAATCAAGAAATCAAATGGCGCATTGTCACTGCATTGGACAATTTGCTGTCCCAGGCCTCTGTAAAGTGTTGAAAAGTACTCTACAGTATGGAGGAGCAGGATGTCACTTTAAGAAATACGGTGTACCTAAGTCATGATATTTCAATTGCCTCATGTGCATATGAAAGTTGGGCAATGAATAAGGAAGATTTTCAAAGAACTGAAGCATTTGGGTTGTGCTTGTATAGAATATTGAATATTGGACTTCCAGAAGAACAAATCTGTTCGGGAAGACTCAGTAGATTCTGAGAAGCAGGATAGTGAATTCTGAATGAGACAACAGATTGAAGGCATGTTATCAGCAGAGATCAGTCCCGGAAAAAGGACATCTTACTGACAAGGTAGAGGATGATGGAAAAGGAGAGGAAGACCCTCATCTAACGGATCAACACAGTGGCTGTAAACCTGGAGCACAGGTTTAGAGAGTGTCTTATTCAGTTGTGTGGAAGTAGTGCCCATAAGAGTTGGTACTATTTTAATGGCAACTTAAGACAACAGTGATCCACAATTCTCTGGTTAAAAATAAAAGTGACCGTCTAGTTGTGGCAGTCACCTAATCTGGTGTCAATGTGAGCATTAAGAGTATAGGGGTGAAGTGTAGCCTGTCGATCTGGAGAGAGCCACAGAGACCTCTGTGTGGGCATGGCTTCTCTGAGTATTCAGAGAAATATGGTATTTCCTTCTTGCAGATGGGAGATATCTTTCTCTCGGTTCACTCCCTTGGCAACTTTCCACTGCCAACACTCACTGCCTGAGAGACTCGACTGACAAGGCTGGCTTCCTGTGAGGAGGACATCCCTGAGGAGAAGTCACATAGACCTACCCTGATGCAGAAAGAAACCTGGACCTAAGAAGTCACATGGAGATGCCTGTCAGTACTGAGGTGCTTACACCACCACAGAATCCAAAGACTTTCTGTCCACTGGCTTGTGGTTGTTCTGCATTTGTCATAAATGCATGTGTTTCATGAGTCTGAAGAGGACTTATGGCTTGTTATCAGACATATGGACTAATATCCGATTTATGACTTTGGACTGGACTGGGTTGGGATGCTGTCTCAGTGTTCAATTCCTCTTGTATATAGACCTCTCCCTTACATACCCATGAGTGCCTCTGTGAATCTGTTTCTCTAGTCCACCCAAATAATTATGGAGACCTCATAGAGCAATTCTACTCTGTCCTGTAAGGTTATTTTGCATCAGAATTGATCTGATGTCAGTGAGCTTTTGTTTGGTTTATAATAAAATGAAAAAAAAACTCACTGCCACTGTCTTGTGAATATATATATGTATATATATATATATATATTCATATCTAAATGTATATATGGAAGATATATATATCCCAACGAAAGCCTGAAGAAGTATCAACATTAAAAGGCCACTAAACCAAAAACCAAACCAAACCCACACTCATTGGGTTGACTGACTTATAGGAGCATTAGGTTTTCTGAGAGAAACAGCCTCATCTTTTCCCTGCAGAACAGTTGATGGGTTTGAACCACTGGCCTTACAGTTAGCAGTCCAAAGTGTATCTGATAGTGCCACCAGGTTTTTTTGTAACACCACTTGCCATATTCATCTTTTTCTTCTCATGATTCTACATGTTTACCCATACGTATGTATATACATACTATTTTCTCTATCAGAATTTTCTTTTCCTCTGATATTATTTATTTTCTACTTGCTTCCAAGTCTCATTTTTAAGATAAAAATATCTTTTAGATTCTCTCATTTTTCACAATGGACTCATCCCTCTGATTTCTCACAACACCCTGAAACTAGTCCTATAACACCACATCATACTGTGACTTTTTCATGTATTTTTTTTCAACAAATACAATTAGTATTTCTTGAGAGCATAGTATCGTGGCATCATGTTTGCTTTTCTGATAAGTAAAGCAGACTCTAAATAATTTTAGTAAGTGTTTTGTAAATGTGCACTGAACAGATTGTTGAGTGCAGGAATAACATCTGAATAGCCATTGTAGTAGATATTCATGATTGTTCTCCACAAAGCTGTCAATGACTCCTCTTTAAATATCACCAAGAAAAGAACCATAGACATTTAACCCAGGGGGACCAACAAATGTAATTTTCTGAGGTGACAGAGCATACAGAAAAAGAAAGTTTTAAATTACAACAGTGAATGCATTTTTTAAAATTCAGGGTCAATTATAGGAAATGATTAATTAGATCCAAACCTAATTATAAAATTCTTCACAGAGACTCAGAAAGATAAAACTTCAGAAAGAATATACTAGTGTGTCCTTTATCTTAAGTGAGTAGCTCTGATCCGAAAAGTTGAAAAAGATAATTGGGCCTTAGATCCTAGAAGAGTGTTAGCATGGAGGTGACTCTTCTGTTACCATCTCTCTTTTATCAACGGTCTGAACTCACAGCTACCTTATTACTGTAATATTTTCTAAAGCAAACTATCACCATATTCAATTGATCATATATGCTTTGATTGTCTTTGCCTGAAAAATCAAGACATCAGACTTGATGGGATGATAACAACAGGAAAACCTATCACCCCAGAAGGAATTAGTAAGGTAAAAAATCAAAAAAATTTCAGATGAAACTTACATCTGCCCAGTCAATTAAAATTATTCTGTAAGCAGTATTTCCTTCCTAATTTCTGGAAAAAGAAAATCTTTTGACTGTCTATACCTAGTTCTATACTGAATTTTCCCCTTTGTGCGTCCTAGGCTGTAAATCTTTATAGGAGCAGAAAAGCTCATCTTTCCTTCATTGAGTGGCAGGTGGGTTATACTCTTGTGGATGTGACTAGCGGCCCATCTCATAAGCCCCTGGCATCCCAGGGCTCTGTCTATCCAGCTAAGAACCAGTCAGTTGTGAGAGATCATGCTGACCAAACAAAAGCCCCAAACCACAAACAAAATACCTGTCAAGTCAGCTAAAAAGTAATAATAATGATAAGTAGCAAAAAGAGCAACAATGAAGGAAACTACAAGTTGAACAAATAAAAGAAAAAGATGAGGGGCTGAGCCCTGGTGGCGTAGTGGTTGTGCGCGGGACTGCGGCCTACTGGGATGGAGGTTCAATTCCAGCAGAGGGGCTGGGCCTTCTACTCCCACCACCAGAGAGCAGTGACGGCCCCCAAAAAACAAACAACAAACAAACAAACAAACAAAAAACAAAAAGAAAAAGATGAGAAGTAATGCAAATTAAACTAAAATACAAGGAGAAAATGCTATTTAGAAGTGAACTGAGACCTGGCTGACATTTTCTCTTGGGCTATTTTCAATTCTAAGTGCTCTTTAGGGCCCAGTGGTTCAGGTTGCCAGCTGAATTTGCAGTATGTTAACAGAAATCAGAAATACATTGAGAATTTTAAAGCTAAGGTGAGAAAATCAGAAAATGAGGGATTTTACCTATGACCAAATTGGTTAAATTCATGTGTGTAATTTTGGAACATGATTTTAGCAATAACCCAAACTTTTCTAGGATTGGACTGCCTAGTTAGTAGTCATACCTCCCTTGATCACTTAAACGGTGTCTAGTCCAAATTAAGATGTGCAGTAAACTGTATTGATACCAGGTTTCATACATAGTTCCACACTGCAAATGCTTCCTTGATTATTTTATATTGATTCCATGTGCTAAAAGACTCCAAAGGGTACTGTTGCATTAGCTTTGACTGCTAATCACAAAGCCAGTAGTACAAATTATAGCAGAGCTAAAATTTCTAAACATTAAATTTGAAGCAGGCTATAATTTCCCCCTGAAGCTCTAAATTCATTTTGAGTCTCCACATTTATTAAACTTCTACCAAATTACTTCTAGGCACAATGAAGGGATTTACCTCCAGGAAGAATGCAATAGAAAGTGGATTAGCATCATCCCTCTAGTTTAGCGATTCTCAACATGTGGGTCGCCACCGATTTGGGGGTCAAGCACCTGGGTTTCACAGGTGTCACCTAAAAACACCAGAAGACATATTTCCAATGGTCTGAGGGACAGAGACACTGCTCTCTATCTATCTTCAAGAGGGTCTGCCCACATGCAGATATGCCCACATAGGAGTACCTGGCATGAAGACTGTTACCAATGCTACACCTTGCTTCCAGATAAAATTTCATTTATTTGTAATTAGAAATAAATATTTCCTATTATATAATTACATATTGTTTTTTGTGATAAATCACTGTACTTTAATTATGTTCAACTTGTGACAATTAAAATACATTCTGAATATCAGGTATTTACATTACAATTCATAACAGCAAAATTATAGTTCTAAAGTAGCAACGAAAATAATTTTAGGTTAGGAATCACCACAACATAATGAACACTATTCCAGGGTCGTGACATTAGGAAGGGTGGCAACCACAGCTCTAGCTCACCTAGGCAGAGTTTGCATGGAGGGTGTGCCCTTAATGGCATTGAGATGTTAGGGTATTAAGGTCATAAGTGGCATCCAGATTGCCTTGGGCCAATGTGACACACTCCTCTTCTCTTTAGCAAAAGGTGCATGTCCCCATCATGGCCCTATCTACAATTCGGTCTGAGTCCTGCAACTGTGATCTATTGATCTGCTGGCAAGCATACCGATTTGTCTTGGAACAAGGATAGTGAGAACCCTCCTGAGAGACAAGAATAGCAAGGCTTGCATTCTTTGGACATGTTGTCAGGAATCACCAGATCCTGGAGCATGATACAATGCTTTGTAAAATAGAAGGGAAGCTGAAAATAGAAAGACTCTCTAGTTGAGGAACACAATGGTTGCAACCATGGGATCAACAAAAGAACAATTGTGAGGATGGTGTAGGCCTGGGCAATGTTTCCTTCTGTTGTACACTGGGTCACTAGGATTGGAATTGACCGGATAACACCTAAAAACAGCAAAAAGGCCTACTTCAGACTTAATAAATGTTACCTTTATATGATATAGGAGATTTGGGGGGTCTCTTTTTTACCCTAAAGCAGAACCCATTTGCTCTCTAAAGAGAAAGATAAATTATTCTGATTCACCAAAACCTTACACTCTCAGAAATGCAATGGGAGCAGTTCTAGTCTGCAGAACTCTGAAATCAACCTAACAAAATGAGACTATTTAAAAATTTTCATATATATCCTATTTAACATATTAGATGCAATATATTATTATAATGAGAGTTAAGTGTTTCTTGTATTTTTATCATTTTAGAACTTGACATTGAAAATTTAATGTAGCTTGCATTATGTTTTTATTATTCATCCTGCTCTGGAAGGCAGAGTGAAATCTCCAAAGGTCTTATGGTGCTTGAAAACAAATGTCCATCAGGAAAGAGTAATTAAAAAAAAGCTGAAACCATTGTGATAGTTCAATCTTTGAAGTTACTTATTGTTTCGCAATGAAGAATCAAGAATTGGATCTCCTAGAATACACTCCACTCCTTGGAAAATAAGAACCATCTGAGTTGGATTTTGTTTTGTTTTGTTGCGCAAGTATATAACGAATATGGAAAATTAAAAAAGTCACAAAAAACATAACAATTTTCTTTCTGTAGATTTTCAAATTTTAAACTTGATGGTGTATAAGGTATAGGAAGCTACATGTTTGTGTCAGTCTGGATAAACTAGAGGAACAAATTTCAAAGACACACATATAGATATAAGGTTTATATACAAGATGAACAGGACATTGAGAAAATATCCCAGCTCAGTCCAGTTCAAAGTCATAAGTCCCATATTAGCCCATAAGCCCAAAATCAGTCTATAAAATCTTCTTCCGACTCATGAAGTCACAGGTCAGGGGGTGCAGAATCCCGGCGCTCGCAGGATTCTCCCCATGGCTCCTCAATTCCAGGGTTCAGGGTCCGTCAACAGCATGCCGCTCCAGCTTCAGAAGTCTGGCTCCATCAGGGCAAAGCTGTGTGGTCTCTTTGCCGGCTCCTCCAGTTTCTCAGATGCTGCCATCTTCTCCATGATTCATCATCTCTGAGACTAACTTCCAACTACTGGGGAAGATAGCTTCTCATCTTCATGAGGGAAGTATTGTGATATTTCCCAGACGTATCAGGTGAAAGCCATGCCCACATAGAGGCCTCATTGGCTACTATCTCCAGATTAAGAGGCTAGTCTCCATCCCTACATTTCAATCATAAAATTAACATAAGCATATGACTGCTACAATGTTCCATACAGATTCCTTTGTTTTCTGGAAGTCTACGGTATTTTCAGTATTCTTCTCTCATAACTTAATTCAAATGCCTCAGTTCTATTTCTAGTTTTCCTTATTCATTGATTAACACTTCCATGTGTATGCATTGCTTGAAAATTTAAAAATAAAAAGTAAATAAAATAGCTTGGGTCAGATGTACATTAGTTCTTGTTTTGGACAAGGTTCTCAAGAGTCACAAAAACAGAATTCTTGTGATTTTGTAGAGAGATGGATGGCGGATAGACAGGTAGATAGATACAGCATGAAGGAATATAACAACTAATTTGCCTACACAGCAGTACAGAGGGCTCAGTTCAACTCACTTCCATGAAACAGTTAATATACTGGAAGTTCTTCAACTCACAAGGGCCATTGATCTAAGGTGAAGGAAGCAGAGTTGAGTCTTCTGTAGAGCAATACAGGCAATCCAGCCACAGGTCGCAAAAAGTAGGGCAGGTCACCAACAGTCAGCAAACTATGAAGGTCTGACAGTCCCAAATTCAAGCAATGTATACACCAGAAACATGGGAAAACAAGTCTCACAGGAACCTCAAGCTCTAGCAACAAGTCCACAGGCTGGCAGTCCCACAGGCAGTGTAGCTCACAAACTGAGGCAACAACTAGCAGCTGCGCACATTGGTTCAATCTCCAGTGAGCAAGAGAGAGAGAGAGAGAGAGAGAGAGAGAGAGAGCGAGCGAGAGAGAGAGAGAGAAGTTGGGTTTACCAAACTATTTATCTCTTTGCCCTCCAATCAAATTTTGACCTTATAATCCCACATGTTCTTATTGGCCAGATTGGCACAATAAATCTACCCATAACAGTTCTTAAAGTGATATTTTATATATCTAAAACTTAGAGTAGCCCCAGCATAGAAGTGTGATGATTTATTTCCAAAGGTCACTGTTAATTGGAACTATGTGAAATATAATTTTTACTCTACACATCTAGGGAATTTATGGAGTGACAGTCACTCAGTGTCATCTGGTTTGTCTTTGTTTTGGAAAGCTGAACATGGATATATCTGAGTGAGGAATCTTCTAGAAGGAGAAAAGTACCAGCTCAAATTCAGAGGCACATGTGCCTACATCTCAAAATATGTCTAAAATACTATTTTACTTATCTCAATGATATGTTTCACAACAGCAATAATGCATGTGAAAGTCTCTAAAACACTATATCTATTTGCTAAAATCTATTATAATTGCTACTCTGGCTAATATCATGATTAAAAGGAAAACTTAAGACCATCAAGCAAATTCCATCAACTAGATTCCAGTCCTTGGAACATTTCTTAGCCATAGGAATTCAGCATTATAAGCAGCTATGATTTGAGGTTTTTAGTAATTTGTCATTGCCTGATGGTTTTATAATAGAACCTTTTTAAAGAATTTGGTTCTCTCAGACAGTCACAAACAGAAGTTCAAGTTAAAATAGCAACTAAATAAGAGGCTAGTGAAGACAACACAGTATAAAGACTCACAGGACATGACTGTTCACACACACACACTGAAATGAGGAGATGTTATGACTTGCAAAACTGTTTTGAGGCTGCTGCAACAATTTATTTGCACTTCTTTAACACCTTTAAACAATAATAATCACCCTCTAAAAAAGAGCTGAACTACACTTTTCACTTGAAAAATGCACTCAAGGCTTGATTCTCACTTTGTTTGCCATTAGCATACATTTAGTAAAGCACATTGCAGTTTCGTTTTTGTTGTTGTTTTAAATATCATTTTGAATTATCAGTAATTTCAGAAAGAATTGAGATGAATGCCAAGTAACAGATTCCCCCCCCCCTTTTTTTTTTTGCCTGCTTTTTCTCTACTAGAGTTTCTGAACTCACACCATGGTCAACATCAGGCATACCAGTTGCCATGTGATTATGCTACTGTTTTTCACCACTGTGCAAAGCAAGGGGAAATGATGTGGCCTTTGGTCTAGTTAAATTTTAAGAGTTTTCATTTCAGCTGCTAGTATTTCTGTCTCATTGAGGGTCTTGCTTGTTAATCTCTCTCTCTCTCTCTCTCTCTCTCTCTCTCTCTCTCTCTCTCCTCTCTTGCTCTCTTTGTTGACCCTGTACTAATATTGTTGTCCTTCTTAAAGGATTAGACTCTCCTGATAACATGCCCAAAAGTCCTTGAGCTGAACTCTTATAATCCCTGCTATTTTGAAACATTCTGACTTTACTTTTCCCAAGACAGATATATTTGTTCTTCTGGCAAACTGTGCTATATTCCTTACTATTCATCAATACCAGAACCAAATGTCATGATTCTTCTACACTGTTCCTGATGTTCTTGCTTCCACATTAATGTAAGACATTTTAAAAGAGCATGACTTAGGTCAGGTGTATTTTTGTGATAGTATTGTCTACTTTTTAAAACTCTAAAAAGATCCCTTTATATTCCTTGACTGTTGCTTCCATAGGTGTTGCTTGTAGATCCAAGTAATATGAAATTCTTGACACTGTCTATGTTTTCTATATGGTGCTGTCTATTTTTCCAGAATTGAGTTGCAAACTATACTAAAGGTTGCAACATTTGATTTTAATTAGAAATGCTTCAAGTTCTTTTCTCCCCTCCCCCTCTCCCCAGCAAATAAGATTGTAATTTCTACATATTTCAGATGGCTAGTTGGTTTGCCTGTCATCTCAATGCCATGGTCTTCTTAATATATTACAAATTCCTAGATTGTTTTTTTAAAATAGAGATTGAATAGGTATTATAAGAGGATATAACTTAGATACACACCTTTCCTGATGTCAATTCATTCAGCATACTCTTGTTTTTCTTGAATAATTTCCTCTTGGTCTAAGTATAGATGTTGATTCTTCTTACTTGTTTATAATGGTTGAATTTCAATCAGTAGTAATTGTCAATATAACTTGATTACATTTTTGATCGATCTTAAACTGCATAAATTAGAAAAATATTCAATATCTTTAATTTTGGTATTAATGGCTGGTGCATACATTTGAATAATAACCTCAACTGGTCTTTCTAGTTGAAAAATAGAAGCTTTCATTGATTGTTGTACTTTATCAGGAATCTTAAAATGTTCTTTTTGGGCAGTGACTACAACAACCTTCCTTTTCAAATTATCATTGTTGGCATGGAGAACAGTCTGATTCAGAAGGGCTAATACCAATGTATTTCAATTCACCAATAGTCAGGCTATCTATCTTCAAGTGTTCTAGTTCTTTTTTGTTGTTTGATTTATTTTAAGCATTTAATTGTGCTTTGGATAAAATGTGAGAAAGCAAAGCCTTTTTTCCTTTCAATAAGTAATATGGTGTTTATTTCATGATATTAATTGTTATCCCCTCAATGTGATAGATAACATCCCTCACACTTCCTCATTGGGTTGGTCTCACTTTCCTGGCTGATATACTAATGGGACCCAGAGTGTACAGCAACCTGAAAGCAGAAGTCAGAATATACCAGGTCACCACTACTGACCGCTCTGACCAGAATCAACATAGATTATTTTAGACGGAGAGGAAGAAACATTCAGAAGAAAATCCACCAGCATATGAAAGGTCAGACCTAGCATTTTGAAGGACACTTGTGGAATCATCAATACTATGGAACTTAGACTTTATACACACTTCAAACCTCAAATTCAATCCACCCTTTGCTATCACCTTTCAGCTAAATAATAAGCATATCTATAGAGTCAAAAGTAACATAATACACATAAAAATCAGCCACTAAAAAGACCAAAAGGACATCATTAATCCCAAAACAAAGTATAAAAGACAGGAAAGTGGAGAGATATACTGAAATAACCACATTAATATTTCAGCTACATGTTGTCATCACTTCCAGCATTGCAGCAACATAGGAAGACCATGGTGTGAAAAACTGATAGACCAGTGGTGAAAACTGCCTGAAGGAAGCAACCCATTAACTATGTCTGTTTCCTAGATACTTGTGTTTAGAGCTTGTTTGAGTTCTCGAGTTCTGACTCAAATGATGCAGACAGTTCCATGGCTTCTGTGTTATGGAGAAAATGTACCTATTGAACCCTCTGCTACTGTCAGCACAATGAGCTTTACAAAGCCTTCATGACAGTAATCAGAGCTGTTACAGCTTCCACGTGACATGGGAGAGCCTTTTTCACACATGGGATTGGCTTTTTGATGGAAACAATCAAATGTCAAATTTTGATTAAACTTCTCATATGAGTAATGCCATTGAGTCACTGTACCTGATGATGAAATTCTATACTACCCTGTTAACACCATACTGGTGATTGCAAATGACTTGCCGACTTGCTTGAAGTCATGTTATCGCTCATTGCTTGCAAACAAGTAGAGATACCTGAAGCTTTTCCTGCCCCTGTGTTGTAATGCCTTCATGTAGCAGCACCTCTGTAACCTTCATTGCATCCTACTACATAAGCTGCATATTTTAAAAATGTATTAGTATAATTGGAAGTTTTGTTTGACATGTCAAACAGAATTGTACAATTACTACCACAATGTTTCCAAACTTTTTTCCTTCCTGGACTTTGTTTTTCTTCCTTTATATCATCACTCCCAATGTACCCCCACGCCCACCCCCAATTCTACTTGTCCCTATAGGTTCATCAATCCTGGGTTTAATATACGAAAAATTGAAAAACATATAACACAGCTTCAAGAGAGTGACCTCCAATGACGTAGCACCTCTGAGACGCCCTAATATGCAGAAACAAAAACAAAAGACAAATACAAAAAGTGTTGAAAACCAGATCCGATCCAGCATGCATCAGAAGAGGGATCAACTGACAAAGTCCTAACTGTCCAACTCAAATTTTTGCTTTTGATATTCTATACTCAATTCTTTAATGCACTCAGTTTAGTCACCACTTTCCTTCCATGCCTCAATTGTGGATATAGAGAGCTCACCAGAGCACATTTCCTATATAGATTCCACAAATGAAATGTGGACTTCCACCATAATCCATAGCCTTCTGAAAACTGATAAGTTGAATTTTAACTTGGGCATAATCACCACCAGTGTCTGCCTTAAGCATTTCACACTTAGTTGTGGATTCTGGGCAGGCTGAGGTCTCTGAAACCTGGCAGGTGCCAGACTGAAACAAGGGATAGCAGAGATGAGTCAAGATGACTGTTTAGCCTATTAGCTAACTCTAGCAGGCACCATGCTTCGGCCCCTGTGTCTGGCAGACCTCCTTCTAGAAGAGTACAAGTCAGTGTTGCAGGAATTCTTGGGCAAGCTTTAGTTGCCACTTTCCATCAACACAGTCTCCCCAACTCACACACTGGCTTTCTTTATCTTTGAGAAGTACAACCTGTTCCTGTGTTAAAATAAGTCAGACCCTTGATTGTTTTTCATGAACTGGGTTGCGGAACTGCACCCATTCATGGGGATGAGTGCAGTGTTGTTTCACAGAGACGTGTCAATTCTTCTGCTTGATCAGCAGGAGATAAAGGTGCTTGCTTTACCAGTGGTAAAAAGTGTACAATAGCGGTGTTTTGTCATATGTTTCTTTTGCTGAGAGCACATAAGATCAGAATATTTCCCGAAATAATTAGGCTTTTCTTCAGGTCAAAGAAAGATATATATTTGACCATTGTCCACAACAAAATTGTAGCGCCATACCCGACATAATTACCAACTCATAGAAGCAGACTAACATAATCAAAAAATAGGAAGTAGGAGACAAAGAATGAAAAATATTAGCATTAATTTGTTCAACAAAATAAAGATGAATACTTGAATTGCACTAGAGAAATTCAGTTCATATAGATAATGAAATTGTTGAAAACGAAGGTATCCAGTTCAGGACTAGGTGGTGAATAGTAACAACAAACTAGAAGAAAATAGAACTGTCCGAGCCCTAATAAATATTAGAGAGATTAAAATGTGTGCATAAGGAAATGTGGTGAAGAAGACTGATGGTGCTCAGCTATCAAAAAATGTAGCATCTGGGGTCTTAAAGGCTTGAAAGTAAACAAGTGGCCATCCAGCTCAGAAGCAACAAAGCCCACATGGAAGAAGCACACCAGCTTGTGGGACAAGAAATTCCAAAGGGATCAATTATTGGGTTACAAAATCTAATAATCATAACATTATATGCTCACATTGCTGATATGATTGCTGATGACAAATATGTGCATAAGCAAATATGGTGAAGAAAGCTTATGGTGCCCGGCTATCAAAAGATGTGGCATCCGGGGTTTTAAAGGCTTGAAGATAAACAAGGGGCCATCTAGCTACGAAGGAAGCCCACATGGAAGAGTCGCACCAGCCTGTGCAGCCATGAGGTGTCAAAGGAATTCGGAATCAAGCATCAAATACTTAAAAATTATATCATTATAAATGAGGGGGAATTCAGATTGGAGACCCAAAGCCCATCAATAAGTGAAGTGACATTCTCTTACAGAGGGATTGTAATGAGGAAATGAGCCAGTCAAGGCACAGTGTAGTAACAATGAAATGTGCAATTACCCTCTGGTTCTCAAATGCTTCCTCCCACCAACTATCATGATCCCAATTTTACTAGATAGATTCAGCTAGATCAGGGGATATACACTGGAGTCAGAAATATGGGGAATTTATGATAGATGATCCCTTGGGACTAGTGGGGGGAGTGGTGATACTGGGAGGGTGTGGGGATGGTGGAGTAGGAAGCGGGAACTAATTACATATGACCTCCTCTCTAGGGTGCAGACAACGGGGTTGGGTGGGTGAGGTGACATATTGAACAGTGTATGATATGAAGAGGTAATAACAATTTATAAATTTTTAGGGTTTCATGGAGGAGGAGGAGGAGGGGCGAGGGGAAATATGGAGAGCTGGAATTTAAAAAAGAATTATTAAAAAAGCAATGTCTCAGAAAAAGAGATGAGGCAATAATATAAAATTTAAGTTCATAGAATAATGGCTAAGGATTTTCTAAAATGGATGAAAGATAGCAATACAGAAATTCAAGATATATCCTAGTTAAAAATATAATTTATCAAGCATACAAATTTTAGAAGCAGCCAGAGAAAAATAACATTTACTTCAGTGGACCAAATATCTGACTGATAGTTGGATTATAATGAAAATAATGTAAACCAGAGGAAAAAGAATGGCATGTTTTTGGAAAGAAAATAATGTTAGCCTAAATTTCTATGCCCAGTGAATATATACTTTTAATTTTCATACTTAATTAAAATCATTAAAGTATAATAGAGATCCCTGTTGTATTAGTTATCTTGAGCTACTAAAGCAGAAATGCTACCAGTAGATGATTTTAATGAACAGAAACTTCATTTCACATAATTTAAGAGACAGAACTCTTAATTTGGTGTACAGGCTCTCTGGGAAGAGTTTCTCTGTTTGCCCTGGGAAAAGATCTTTTGCTTTGGGGACTACTACTTGGCAGTTTTCATGTGGCTTGGCATTTCTCTTCCCCTAAGTCTTCTTTGGATTGCTTGTTTAATCACCAATATAGTACAAAACAGATTGACTTTAAACCTACTCTCCACTGATCCTGTCCCATGAACATAGCAAAGACAATCTATTCTCAAACGGGGTTAAAATCATAGGCATAAATCAAAAACTCAAAGCCATTTCTAGTGAGGTGAATGCTGAGTGTAATCGTGCTCTAGGACAGGGTAAAACTGCTCCATTGGGTTTCCAAAGATGTGTAGGCAGACTGTCTCATCTATTCTCCCAAAGAATGGTTAGAGGGCTTGAATCCTTGACCTTTCCATTAGTAGCAGCTCAATGCTTAGCCAGTTGTGCCTCCACAAGTGTAGGAATTAGGATGCATAACACATTTGTTTGATGTGGGGCAAAATTCAACCCATAACACATTGAAATAATATGAACAATACTAGCAGCAGTAAAAACTAATGGAATCTGCTTCCAGCAAGGGTACAATAGATGAAATATTAAAGTAAGTTCTTGGGCAGGTATAAAATTATCCTAAATGGAAACATAAAATGCAAGAGGGAATAGGGTACAGAGAAACAGTAAATATGTGAATACATATTAATGATTACAAAGGTAGAAATCAATAAGAATGCATTTTGAACTTTTAAATAGATATAGAAAATTCAGTAATAATAATAGCATACAGCTGGGAGAAAGCATGGCCTTAATGTGTTCTCTGATTCCATTTTCTTGTGAGAAACAATATTATATTCCACTAGGTCAAGATACATGCTTATTCTTTATGCTAAAGGATAATATAATAGAAAAATGTATAACTGAAATGTTAATAGAATAAGTTGTTTGTGTAATAAGAGTGTGCCTTCTTCAATAGTAAGAAAGATGAAAACAAAAAGAAACATGAAGTATTGAGTCGAACTCCAAGAAGAGTCAGGTGATAACAGAAGAGTGAATAAGGTATGGCAGGTATCGTTCATTTGAAGGCAGCTACCAGTGAGCAGTTTCAATTCACCTCTGATGTGTTAGGTTCTTTCACAACCACAGCGGACTTCCAGAGGCAAAGTGGGGTGAGGTAGAGAAGTACATGTGGTACTTCACAAATCTCAGGGTGATCTAGCAATGAGTGAAATGACATTCCAAGGTGCCACAAATATGAAAGGTATCTAGTGAGTCAGTCAGACTGGAGGGAAGAGGTATTTCTACTGATGTATGATGGTTGTCAAGGTATTCACTTTGAATAGCCCTGCAAGCACAACTAGAGAATGCATGCATTTGGGTACCCCAATTAGGGGAAGGGGTAATCAATTTAGAGATAACTCAGATGCTTATTATCATGGCTCCACCCTAGAAGTATTGAATCCTATTGAATCACCATATAAAGTGTGGACTCTCACAATACTTCAAGTAAAAGGTTTTTCTTGGCATACAACATGGAAAAGAACACTAATAACTTCCTGCTTCATATAGAATACACTTTATTCTAACCCCTTGTCATTGAGCTGCCTTTGACTCCTACTTACTCTAAAGCAGTGGTGCTCAACCTGTGCGTCGTGACCCCATTTGGGGGTCGAATGACTCTTCCACAGATCTTGCCTGAGCCCATCGGGAAACACATATTTCTGATGACTTTAGGAACTGAGACACTGCTCCCCTGTCAGTCTCCAGGCAGGTCCACCCACAGGAAGATATGCTGATCAGGTGAGAAAGAAGCTATTGCAACCTTCACACTGACATCGGCATTTTAAGCATACTGTCGCAAAAGATAGCCATGTAGTTTACTGTTGCTACATTAAGACTGCTGCTCATGCTACACCATGCTTCAAGACAAAATTTCATTTATTTGTAATTAGAAATAAATATTTCACAATATACCACTATATAGTTTTTGTGATTTATCACTACGCTTTCCTTATGTTCAATTTGTGACAATGAAAATATATCCTGCATAGCAGATATCTATGTTATGATTCATAACAGTAGCAAATTACAGTGACGAAGTAGCAACAAAAAGAATTTTATGGTTGGGGGGGTCAACACAACATGAGGAACTGTATTTTGTATGAAAGGGGTACTGTGGTAGGAAGGTTGAGAACCACTGCCCTAAAGGATAAAATGGAACTCTTCCTTAAGGTTCCAAGGCTGTAACCTAGTTTTACAGAACCAGACTTCCATACGTTTCTCCTGCAGAGCTACTTGTGGGTCTCTACCATGGACTTTTTAGCTAATAAAGAAGCACTGAATGACCAAGTCCCTGAGGCTCCTTCTTGAAAGATGCACTTAAGTGCTAAGAAGAACAAAGAGGACTGTAAGTGTCAAAGTCTCCTAGGAGTATTTCATATTCATACCTAGGCATCCAATAGGAAGTGAGGACTATCTAAATTAGTCCATATGCAAGAGGGTTCCTTAAAATCCATATAAATAAAAAATTAAAAGAAACAAGGGGAAATTTAAAACAATATAATATTTGAGTGGGAGAGTTAAGCACAACTCTCTCAGTAACTGAAAGGAAAAGGAGACAAAAACAAAAATGAATATAAAGATGTGAATAATGCAACTAACGTGACCTAGTTCACATTTAAAAAATACCTAACAGCCTTAGACTTGACAAAGAATATTTACTACAATTAATCACAAGTGTGGTATTATATTCAAAACCATGCTGCTATCATCTCAAGGCCAGGTCAGAACAACCTTACGGATCAGGGTAGAACTGACCTGTGAGTTTTCCAGACTGTAACTTTTTCTCCCTTGGATCAACTGGTGGTTTCAAACTGTTGACCTTGGAGTTACAGTCCAATTAGTAACCACCACATCACTGGGGGTCCTTGTTGAGAAAAGTTTAAGAAAATATTAAAATTATTCAGAAGAGATCTAAAAAGAAACCTTACCAGAAAAATCATTACCTGCCTATAATTTTAATTACATATTTCTAAATAACAGAAGCATCAAGGAGGAAATCAAAATGCAAATTATAATTCTACAGGCATTTCTATACATCTTGATGAAATCTTATTTCATCTTATTTCAGTTTATCTTTCTTAAGATGGGAGTACAGTGAATAATCTTAGAATCTAGAGCAGACACAGTAGCAGAGGACAGGTTCATCTTCTTTTATATATCAAGTACCCACTCATCCACCTACTGTCATGAAATATGAACAGATTCATGGTGCTCCTATAGGATATGGTAAAATGCTCCCTAGGACTCCAAAGACTTTAAATCTTCATGAGGAAGGCAGCTTCCTCGTTCTCAATGTGACTGGTGGATTTGAAACTCCAGTCATGACAACACCAGGACACCTTTGTTTAGCACAGGAACAGTAATACTTCCTTCCTCTGCTGTCCAGCTTCATTCCTTATTATTAGACTTCCTGGGCACTCATGCAAACCTAATGCATGCAAGATTCATAACCGATGTAAGACAAATAGTTGAAGATCCTAAACACCTTTGTTGTAGGCGCTACCTACATTTTACTACTATCTATAGCTGTCACATTCTTAATCTAAACTGCAAGTGCATTCTTTAGATGGAGAAGCTGAATCTACCTAGATTTGTTCCCATCCTAAAAAGTTTCATTTGCCTATTGTATGTTTTGCATCTTCTTAAAATATCCAGTTTGAGATGAAATGAGATGACAAAGTGTATAAATTTTTCATATTTGTGAAGATTACATGAGATAATGAATGTGAAAACACTTACAAATATAGAAAGACATCATTAAATTAAAGAACCGCCTATTAACAGTGCAAAGGACAATGCATTTCTCTATGAATATATTGTTAATTCAAATTAGAATATAAAATATCACTCTATCAGTAAAATCATCTCTGCCAACTCTTAAGCTACCAGGAAATAGCATAGCTGTTTTAGAAACAATTAGAATGCTAGCATTTAATTAGCAGCTAGTTTGCTTCTGACTGCTAGATGCTTTTACAGTTGTAACTCAAATGTCAATGGCAATGTGCTCCATTGGCTTAATTAGTGGAAGTGATTTTGCTCAGAGGGTTCAGTAGGTTCCAAGTGTCCCAACTAATCACCTTAAGAGTACTTAGGAAATGACTACAAGAATTTTTACTGCACTTAAAATTGAATGCTGTTTTTTGAATGGCTACGTTTCCATCTATGAAAGCACAAAACCAAATTCACAGGCATAGGGTTGATATATAGTGATCCTACAGACAGATCATTGTAAAACTTTCTCAGACTGTAAATCTGTGTGGGGATAGACAGTTTGGGTGCAATCCTGGAGAAGAGAAGAGTTCGTGGGTTGAATTTTGCCATCCCCAGCCCAAGGCCTACCAACTCACAGTGAGCTCCCTTGCAGCAACCCACTGCAAGAGGTGCCTTTTGCCCAGCTAGTCTAGACCCAGCTTATAGATCATGGAGCCCTATACCTTCATTGTTCTACACTAGTATCTTGGGTGTGAGCTATGAAATTGTTAGTTTCAGTATCTTACTACAAGTTCAAGAGCAATAAAACCAAGATAAAAGTTATCATAAAGCCATAATAACTTTTAACTATACATTTACCAGTTTTATTTAGGTTTGGGGTTCCTCTCCCCACTTGACCTCTAGCATAATCCTTTTATGGTAGTTCCAGTGTTGAGCTGCTCTAGTCTAACATCTTTTTTTATTGAAACCATTACAAGACTAAGCTCCTTGGCTTTCTTTTCCCTTTTGCACTAGAAACTGATGACTATTTTTATTCCTTGAAGCAATTATTACATTGTGCTGATCAACATCTAATTACTTTTCTTTTGGCAAAATGGTCCCACCCTGTTCCTCTGAGAAGCTCCATCTCTCAAACTCAAATCACAAGGTTTAGCTGCAATAGATCTCTCTCTGCTCTTGAGGTGGGTAGTTGAGAGATATAATTTTTAACAATGTTCTGGGTCCTGCTCTACTCATTGTTGGAACCAGCAGTCTAGTGATTTTACAAGTCATTAAAAGCGTGTCATCACTGGAGCCACCTTGCAGACACAGAAACTTTTATAGCAAGTGTACTAAAAGCTTTGGAAAGTTGGAATCAAGAAGACAATTATATGGGAGGAACTTTGGCAAAAGAGACATAACGAATGTCTAAGACACAAATAAGATACACATGTACATTTCTTTTTTTTTTTGCAGCCTCCTACAGACAATATGAAACTAGAAGGGATCTTGTTCAAAGTCAGGGAAGAAAAGAATGTCATCTCAGATTTAAATGATAAGGCTTTTATGTTTCTTCCAAACTAACTCTCTCTCTCTCTCTCTCACTGTCGCTCTCGCTCTCCTTGTCGGGGATTTTGATTTAAGCTTGCTTGTTTCTCTAAGAAAGCAAAAGTTTGAGTTGTCAATTACAAGCACAAGCACACGTGTCACCATCCATCTTTGCTACTCTATAGAAGCTTACTTTCAGAGGACCACACAGCCATTTGGGTAACGGGTATCATTGTTAGGTGACCTCCTTGGTTCTGACTCAGATGTACCAGATCCAGCAGAAAAAGCACAGCCTGCTCCTGTGCCATCCTCAAACGTGCTTCTCTGTTTGCACCCCCTGTGATAGTCCCTGTGCTGCTCCATCTCCTAATGGGCTTCCTAGTCCCTATTGTCCTCCTAGTGGATCAAGTTTCATAGTCTCCTAATCTGGTGTCAATTTGTCAGGATTTTGCTTTTCTTCACGTGGAATCATAACCCCACAAAAGACTGTAATGCTTGATCATCAGCAAGTGCTTTAAGCCCACCCTCCCCTCTTTCAGTTTCTGTAAGCAGGGTTTTGGCATCTGCATGTTGCAAGTTATGAGTAGGTCTTAATCTATCTTTGATGCTGTGTTCCTTCTCAAATAGTCCTGTTTCTAGAATTATTTCTCAGCATCCAGATAGAATCAGGATTGTAAGAGGATACAGTCTTAATGCTCATCTCACCTGATTTTAAACCATATAGTGTTAATGTATTCTATTTCAATGAGTACCTCTTGGCTCATGTACAGGTTTCTCCTGAGTACAATGAAGTATTTGAAAGCCCCATTATTCTTAGCATTCTCCATTGTTTGTTATGATGGTAAATGCCTTTACATGGTCAATAAAACACAAGTAAACTGCCCCCCACCCCACCTGGTATTCTCTGTTTTCAGTCCAAATCCATTTGCTATCAGCAATAATATCCAGTGTTCCATATCCTCTTCTGAATCTGGCGTGAAATTCTGGCAGCTCCTTGTAAATATATTGCTGAAATCATTGTTAAGTAATCTTTATAAAAATAAAAATGTAAAGATATAGAGATAAAAATCTTTATCAATAATTTTATTTCCATGTGATAATTTTAGTTTTTCTACATTCTTTCAGGTCACTTTTCCTTGGAGTACAAACAAAGGTGGATCTCTATTTGTTTTGGTGGGCCAAAATCCTGGTAGAGACTAATGCGTACGTTACTTCATCAGCTGTTAAAATACTTTAATTAGTTTTTTAAATCAATTCCTTGAGCTTTGTTTTTTATTAAAGTCTCCAGTGCAACTTGGACTTCTTTGGTTCTTGAGCATATGCTTATCTCTTGAAGCAATTGAGTGTCAACTGTCGGTTTTCTTTTCTTTTCTTTCTTTTTTTTTTTGGGGGGGCATTGCTGCCCTCAGATGGTGGGAGTAGGAGGCCCAGCCTTTGCTCTGTGGAGCTGGAATCGAAACTCCATCCCAGTGGGCCGCAGTCCTGCGCACAACCACTACCCCACCGGGGCTCAGGCCAAGTAGCGATTTTCTTACTGTGACACTGTTCCTTCTGTGATCTCATTAAGAGTTAGAAGAACCTGATTGTTTTTTCTACTTGCTCAAGGTCCATGATTATTTCCCAGGATCATCGTGAAAACTGAATTAATAGAAAGCATCTGGAGTGCTGTATAAACTCGAGTATAAGTTGACCCACATATGAGCCAAGGCACCTCATTTTCCCACAAAAACTGCATTACAAATGTGCTGAAAACCTTGGCTTATACTTGAGTATGCACGGTATGTAAATGGGCTGTGCTATCTCAGGGTACAGACATACAATGGTAGCAATGATCACGATGAATCCAGTTGGTCTTGTCTGCATTACGAGTTATCTGCATTTTGTGGTCATGGGGCATTGTGAATGCGATACAGAAATGTTGCAGCATTGAATGGTGGGCATATATACTTCACTTTCTCTGCTTATTCACATACTGCATTGTCTTATTGGATTCATTAATAAAACACCAGTCAAAAGATAAAATTATTAAAGTTTTAAGATAGTGATGAAAATGATTAAGCTAACATGAATCCCTTCTGAATCTGAAGCTCTGTGCAGCCACCTTATGCCTGAAACATGGGCAGAAGATGAGTGGGGTGCAGTATCTTGGCTCTTGGGTCCTTTCTGCTCTCCAGATTGGCATCAATGCTGCCTACTGTGTAGACTTTTTATAGTAAGTTAGTAATGATTCTGCAAGAATGCAGTTTTCTGGGCTTGGACTCTTGCAAAACAAAGTGGATCAAGGGAGGATAGAAAATGGATGTGTGAAAAGCTTAATGATCATATGTGTACAGATGCATTAGGTTATGCGCAACCAAGCTTACTGTCATAGAGTCAATGCCAGTAAGTTTCTAAGACTGTGACTGTTTACCGAATCAGAAAGTCCATTTTCTCTGGCTGAACTGCTGTTGGTTTCAAACTGCCAGTCAGGTGGATCACAACCCAATGCATAACCTCTATAACACCAGGTATACTCCATGATGAGGATAGCTATTTTAATTTTCCTCCTTTCATAGTCTAATTATCTCTATTTCTTACTAGTAGTACATTTCCAGAATCTGTGTTCCTTTAATATATATTAAGGGCAATTGTCAAAAATGCTTGAGTATGGACTAGTAAACTCAGGGAGTCTCTCGATGGGACAGTGAGTTCTAAGCTACTAACAGCAAAGGTCACGCTTAAAACCCACCAACTCTCTGGGAAACAGAGGAGACTGCTTGCATGAAGATTTACATTCCCCAAACTAGGAAGCTGCTCCACTCTTACAGATTCTTATGAGTTGTAATAGATAAGTGCCAGTTGGTTTATTATTTTTCTGTTTTTGCTTTTTCGTTTTCAGTTTCCAGTCAAGAAGTTACTAAGTCAACATAAATTTACAGTTAAAAAGCAAATTGTTCGTTTGCAAAAGTCCATGTTTTACCAGTTGAACAATAGAACTGATTTGTCTCATTTAAGACACTGATTCAGAAGATATAAAACTCTACCTTGAACATACAAAATTATCATTTGATTGCGAATAAGATATCTTTTTATTTTATTATTTTTTAATGAATCATTTCATTTGGGGCTCATACAACTCCCATCACAATCCATACATACGTCAATTATATGCAGGCCACATTTACACACTTATGCCATCATCACTCTCAAAATATCCTCCCTCCATCCAGGGCCCCAGTATCAGCTCCCTATATTTCCATTCCTCCCCTCCTCACCCATGAACCCTTAATAATTTACAAAATTGCTATTATTTTCATACTGTACACTGTCCAGTGTGTCCCAATACTCACTTCCCTGTGGCCTGTGTCCCAAAGAGGAGGCTACATGTAGTTACCTGAAATTGGTTCTCCCTTACTATTCCTCCATACCTCCACCCTCCTGGTATTACCACTTCTATTACTAGTTTTGAGGGATCATCTATCTTAAATGTCCTACGTTTCCAGCTTCACTCTACATTCCCTGGTCTATCTGGATTTATGTGGCAGAATTGGGATCATGATAGTGGGTGAGAGGCAGCATTTGGGAACTAGAGGAAGGTTGCATATTTCATTGCTACAACTTTGTATCTTAACTGGCTCATCTCCTTCTTGCAAGCCATCTGCAAGAGAATGTCACCTCACCTATTGGTGGGCTTTGGGTCCCCAATCTGTACTCCCCCTCATCAGTAATGATATAATTTTAGCTCTTTGATGCCTGACACCGATTCCTTCACCACCTCATGATCACACAGGCTGGTGTGCTTCTTCCATGTGGGCTTTGTTGCTTCTGAACTGAATGGCCACTTGTTTACTCAAGCCTTTATGACCCCAGACGCTATATCTTTTGGTAGCTGGGCACCATCCACTATCTTCACCACATTATGCACACATTTGTCTTCAGGGATCATGTCAGGAAAGTGAGCGTGCAAAGTTGTGCTTTTGAGTTCTTGAAGCCTGATATCTAATCCCTTTGATTACTCATGATTCCACAAGCTGGTGTGCTGCTTCCATGTGGGCTTTGTTGTTTCTCAGCTAGATGGCTGCTTGTTTACTTTCAAGCCTTAAGACCCCAGATGCTACCTCTTTTGATAGCTGGGCACCATCAGCTTTCTTCACTATCTTTGTTTATGCACACCTTTGTCTTCAGTGATCGTGTCAGAAAGGTGAGCACCTTGAAAAAATATGAAAGGCTTCACGAATTCGCATGTCATCCTTGTGCAGGGGCCATGCTAATCTTTTCTGTATCATTCCAATTTTAGTATATGTGCTGCCAAAGCGAACACAATAAGATATTTTTATTAGTGTGTGAACCCCCAATAAAATGGAACAAAACATATTTTTATTTACTTCATGGTTTTGCTTCTTAGTAATATTTATGTTCTCACAAATATCATCAAATATAGCTGGCCAAAAAATATAGTTTTTAAATATATATCAAAAACATTGAATTGCTAAATATCCATAAGCATTTAATATAAAAGAATGAAGCTATTTGCATAATCATTATTCATATATCCTTGTACTATTTTCTAGTGATAGAAAATTGTGCTAACTGAAACTAGATTTTTTTCAATCCTCCTTTGTTTTGCTCTGTGTGGGCTATAATGCATGTAGTGTTATTTGCTTCATCTTTCGAATTAAGTACAAATACATGCACATTGCTTTAATTTATATAAATCAATTGAAACCTGTTTACTCTGAAACCCATATTTACGTTTCCTTCTTGATTTTTTTTAATTCCAAGTGTGTTGATCTGCATGTTTCTCATTACTGCCATTTAGGTTTTGACTACTTGCCTTCTTGACACATGTATACAAAAACAGCCATTCCTAACTTCCTCTAAAGCATCTCAGCACACAATTGTGCATTTAAATCAATGCCTGTAACTATCCTCAAATCTCTTGAAAGCCATTTTATTTCTATTAACTTTGTAGCTCCTCTTAATTTATGAAAAGCCCTAGGAAATAGCTGATAAAACAAAATATCAGGCATACAGTATCATAAATGTATTAACAAACAACTTACAATAGGACGGAATTTTATTAACTTAAAGTAGAACACTGTTATTATAGAATGGGTCATTTAAATTATAGTACTAAGAACTTTTTAAAAGTAAGAGTTTTAAGATGTCATGAAATCTAATTTTCTCTTTTGACTCTGTACTCCAGCCCGGGGTGTACACTGATGGTTAGAGCACTTCACTTTGCAATCAAAATAGGAGGCAATGGAGCCAAAGAGAAAAAGCTTACATTTTGGCAGCACTTCCACCACTGAGTCAGGATGTGATTCCAGAAAAGGGGGTTGTTGGTTGATCTTCAGCAAAATCTTCCTTCAATGTTATATCAATGGTGTTGTTCTATAACTTGCACATAATAGTGGGTCATGTTTCTTTGGAATAGGTACCAATATGGATCTTTTTCAGTTAGTTGGTCAAGCAATTGTGCTGTTAAATTTTCTCATTTAGAGGAGTGAGCGCTTCCAGTGTCTCATCAGCTTGTTGAAACATTTCAATTGGTATTCCATCAATTCCTTGTGTTTATTAACACTTTCAGTGCTGCTAAAACTTCTTCTTTTGGCATCATTGGTTCTTATTCATATGTTGCCTCCTGAAATGGTAGAATGTCAACGAGGGTAGTTTTTGTTTTGTTTTCGTGGGGGTGGGGTGGTGGTGAGGTACAGTATCTCACACTGTCTGATGTATTCTTTCTTTTGATGCTCAGAAATCATTCAACATTTTGCTGACAGGATCTTTCAATATTGCTACACAAGGATTGAATTTTTCTTGAGTTCTTTCAGTTTAAGGTATGCTAAGTGTGTTCATCATTTTTACTTTTCTAACTCCAAGTCTTTGTGCATTTTTTATGATATTTTACTTTGTCTTCTTGTGCTGCTCTTTGAAATTTTCTATTAAGCTCTTTCACTTCATTATTTCTTACTTGTTTCTCAGTCACACTATGATTGAGATCATGTTTCAGAGTCTCCTCTGGCATTTATTTTCATCTTTTGTTTCTTTTCTGTCTTCTTTGTTTTGTTTTTAATCATTTCATTGGGGGCTCATACAACTCTTATCACAATCCATACATGCATCCATTGTATGTCAAGAATATTTGTTTTGCCCTGATCATTCTCAAAACATTTGCTTTCTACTTGAGCCCTTGGTATCAACTCCTCATTTTGGGTCCTCCTTTCTTACTCCCTCCTCCTTCATAGCCCTTGAAAAGTTTATGTTATTATTATTTTTTCATATCTCACACTGTCTGATGTCTCTATTTGCCCACTTCACTGTTGTCTGTACCCCAGGGAGGAGATTATATGTAGAAACTTATAATCATTTCTCCCTTTCTACCCCACCTTCCCTCTATCCTCCTGGTATCGTCACTCTCACCATTGATTTTGAAGGTATCATCTGTTCTGTAATCTTTATGTTTCCAGTTTCTATCTGTACCAATTAACTTCCCCTGAGTCTAGCTAGATTTGTAAGGTAGCATTGGGTTCATGATAGTGGGGAAAGAGGAGTGGGGGAGGAAGCATTGAAGAACTAGAGGAAATTTATATGTTTATCATTGCTACACTTCACCCTGACTAGTTTGTCTCTTCCCCGTTACCCTTCTGTAAAGTGTATGTCCTGTTAACTACACATTCACTTTGGTTCACCAATCTGTACTCCTCCTCATTTACAATGATATAACTTTTAGTTCTTTGATGTGTGAAACCAGATCCCTTTGATATCTCAGGGTCACACAGGCTGGTGTGCTTCCTCCATGTGGGCTTTATTGCTTCAGAGCTTGATGGCTGCTTATTTATTTTCAAGCCTTTAAGACCCCTGACACTCTTTCACTAGCAGGACACCATCAGCTTTCTTCACCACATTTGCTTATGCACACATTTGTCTTCAGTAATCTTATCAGGAAGGTGGGCTCACAATGATATGGTTCTTTTGTTCTTTGATGCCGGATAACTATTCTGTCTTTTTAATTACCTGTTGCTGTCTTTATATATGATGCTCTTGATTGTCATTCCACAATTTGTCAGATGTTCTGTCAACAGTGTTAAAAGTATGGAATCTCTTGCTATGGGATTATCAAAATTCAGGTGTGATATTCTTAAGGTGGTATTTTGGCTCAAGTAGATTTGTTTTCATTTTTAACTCAGCTTGAACTTATATATAAGCAATTGATGGTCTGTGTTGCAATCATCCCTGGCCTTCTATTAACTGCTGATATTGAGCTTTCTCTCTTCATAGATGTAGTCAGGTTGATTTTTATGTATTCCATCTGGAGAAGTTCATGTGCATAGTTGACATTTTTGTTGTTAAACAGAGGTATTTGCTAAGAACAAGTTATTGATCCTGCAAAGTTCTATCATAATAGCTCTATTGTTCCACTCCCCAAGCTTTGCATTCCAATAGTCTATAATTATCCATGTATATTAATTGCATGTTTGATCAATTTCAGACTGAAGATGTCAGTAGAATTCTTCAATTCTTTCATGATTAGCTTTCATAGTTGTTACATAAATTTGAATAATAGTGGTTTGCATTTCCCAGTCTGGCAGCATATATTACCCTATTATAGATAGCATTGTACTGAAAACTGGATCTTGAAAATACCTTTTTGATTCTGAACACAGCTCCATTCCTCTGACATATGTCATTTCCAGTGTAGTAATCCATGGAATTTTCTCATTCAAAGTAGCCAATACCAGGTCAGTCACCTCACACTAATAGTTAGAATATTGATTTTTATACATTATTAATTATATGGCATCGATTTAATTATCCATTGATTGATAGATATTTGGTCTACATTCCTTTTGAATATAAAAAATGTTATGGATATTTGTGTACAAAACTCTGTATGGACATGTTATTTTTGATGTCATACAAAGCTAATTTTTAGGATCATTTTATTGGGGTTTCTTACAAAAATCTTATAAGCATATAATAGAAATATGCTTCAATTGTATCAAGCATATTTGTACATATACTGCCATCATCATTTTCTAAACATTTACTTTCCATTTGAGCTCTTGGTGCCAACTCCTCCATTGATTAATACTAATAATATTGAAACAAAAACTCAAAATTGCACATAAGAAATAGAGCTATATACAAATAACTTTTTGCTATTGACAATTGAAGGGAAAAGATAAAATTGAAACAGAGAAAATGAGGTTCTTTAAAAATTATCATTAGTTGAGATTGAATGCATCATTCCATATTTCATTCCTGTCAATTAGCACTGTACAATTGCTCCTACAATCAGTTTCCAGACATTTTTTTATTGACTGCTTGACACTTTCTCTTTTCTAGTCCCACCATCACCACTTAAGCCTCTCCCTCCAAACCCCTTCTTCCACTTGCTGTCTCTCTATGGTCATTGATCCTAAGTTTCATATACTAAAAAATGGAAATTCATAAAACAGAACTTTAAGAGAGTGACTGTTAATGACATAACACCCCTGAGATATACCCTAATATGAACAAAGAAAAAGGAAACCAAACAAAGAATCCAACTTATAAACACCCAGCGATCCACTAATTTTACGTCCAGGTATTTACCCAGGAAGTTTACTGAATATATTGAGAAATAGATACAAAGATGGGATTAGATCAAGAAATTCATGAAAAAGGAAAACAGAAAAAAAGCTATAAAAAATGAAATGGAAGTAGATAGTAAGAGCCTAGAGATCAAAATGCAGATGTGATGCCTGCCAAAAGAGGGGGGTTGGTGAGGAAGATTGGTTTGAAAGAATTTCACCCTGGGCCCTGAAAAAATAACTTCTAGGCTGATAAGACACCTTACAGAAAAATTTCCTGCAAGAAGTCCTGTGTTGGGGGAAAGTAGCTTGTGTCTAGTGTTCCTGCCATACTCAATTATTAGCTGGCTAATATAGTCTTAACATAAACAGCAGGGGAGTGGGTACACTTGTGGGAACCTAGAGAGTGTTGTCTGACGGTGTTTATGTCTCAATTAATGTTTTCTTTCACCTTTCACGTTTCCAATATCTATTACAATGGCTGCACAAAACTCAGATGAAATTTAAGATTAAGGAGTTCATTAAAGCGGTTAACAAGTTGTAATACCAGTGAGAAATGCTCAGGGCTGTTTACCAGGACATCTTATAAAGTTCTTTAAGATATGCTAATATACACTTAAAAAGTCGTATCATTCCAGTATAAGCTTCAGTCCTAAGGCATCAAGGTCAAGCTCTGTGAGTCAGCAAGGTCAGCACCCTGAATTAAGTGTGCAAAAATCTCCACTCCAGTCACTCCCAGGTCTAAAGGCACTCGGGTCCACTTCCAGGATTCAGACAATTGGAATTCCTCAATTAAGTACCCAAAGACACTTTACTCCACAAACCAGCCTCCACACTAGCGCACTAAGCTTAGGGGATTGGGAAGACTAGATGATAGCTGTGTTCCATTCTCAGTCTCCCAGTTCTGGGGCTACTCCTCTATTGCATAGCTGTCTTCTGGATCTAGGAGGTTTCCTACACAGGAATCTTGGGTTCAGAGAATGTACTCCACTCCTGGTTCTTATTGGAATAAGATTCCCCCACTACAGACCTACACACCTTCTCCCCTCCCCCAGTCTTCTGCTTTTTCAGGGCTCATTTTATACACAGCAGATGGCATTACAGGGAACCCTGCTTACAGTTACTTATAAGTGAATCCCATCAGTATGTTCTCATACCTTCTTACCAAAACCCATGCAATGAAAGGACAGTGAGGAGCCTTAGACTTTGGTTAGAAGTGTTATATTAAATAATTAGATAATTAAATTAAATAATTAAATAATTCACCAGGCCTGCAATATGCACTATCCAATAGGTTGTGGTCATACTCTAGTCAATTGTGTATTGCTGTAAGGCTGAAAGGTATACCATCAGTATTCCAAATGCCCACTGTGCCACTCATGGGGAAGATATTTCAGCTTACAGACAGACGAGGAACAAAAGCTTATAGGTCACCTTATAAACATCAGCCAATGAAAACTTCATGCATAGCAACAGAACCCTGCCTCGTGTCATGTTGGCAGATAATGTTTTAGGTTGGAATGGCCTCTGAATACATAAGAGTAACAACAATGGATTCAAACCACAACCAAATCATAAAAATAACACAGGACTCAACAATATTTTCTTTATTGTACATACATCACTGAATCTCTACTTTAAAGAAAAAAGTAAATCTCTTCCATGGTTCCTGATATTTTGGGTTTCCATCCCTTTTTCTAATTCATTATATTTTGTTTGGTACAAAATCAGGGTTTCCCTTCTATTTTCCCTATGTATCCATTATTTCATTAACTATACTCACTCCACATTGCAAATACTGTATTTTATATTCTATATTGGATTGCAAATGTAGAGTATATTTACAATATACTCTATATAGTGTAATAGATTCATAATTCCAATATAATCTCCAATCTCCTTTAGATTTTTTCCTATAGTCCAAATAATGTTGCAAGTGTTTGAATCATTCTGTTTTAAATGGCATATACTGTCAAATTGCTTTTTTTGAATTATGGAACACCACAAATATCTTGGAGGTTGTTGGTTGAGCTTCTAGCTGCTGCCTCCCCCAAAGCTACCTGTTTCTGTGCTTGATTATATGCACCAGAATTGCGCACATCCTGGCTCAGTGTTCCATATTCTTGTTGAAGTAGGGGGAAATCATGAAAGCACAGTCAATTGAACACTTCTGTTTGCTTTTATTCCATGAGAGTGGTGACACCAGGAGGGTGGAGGGAAGGTGGGGAAAAAAGGGCAATTACAAGGAGCTACACACAACCTCCTCCCTGGAGGACACACAACAGAAGAGTGGATGAAGGGAGATGTTGGACAGTGTAAGATAGGACAAAATAATAAAAATTTATAAATTATCAAGAGTTCATGAGGGAAAGATGGACAGGAAGGGAGGGGAAAAAGAAGAACTGATATCAAGGGTCAAAGTGGAAAGCAAATGTTTTAAGAATGATGAGGGCAATAGATATACAAATGTTCTTGACATACAATGGATGGATGCATGGATCGTTATGAGTTGTATTCACCCCAATAAAATGATGCTAAAAAGAAAATATCTGGCAAGGTTTTTCATCTTTAAACTGAGGAGGCAGTTCAAATATTGTGTACAGGGAAATCACTGAAGGCGGGGGCTGGTGAGGGTGGGGAGTGAGGGGGAGGGCTCTAGTGTAGAGGCACGGATATTCAAGAAGAACTTGTCAGTCTACTTAAGTTTACACTCGTCCCCCAATTCCTGAATGTTTTGGGTTTGCTTTAGTTTATCCCAAGGGCACATGTAAGATTCAGCCTAACACCTCTGACTCTTGTCATGAATAGGCAAAGGTTATCTCAAGGTTAAAATGGGCGTGGGAAGGTATAATAGGATAAGCATTTTGAAACTTCTTCAAATCTGTTCTCATTGCTATCTTCATTGCCTGAACCCTGCCTACTATCTCCCATTCTCCCAAGCACTACAGTTAGGTCAACACTGCCTTTCATCTCTCCAGCATTTTCTGGGGGCTAGCTACTTGTGCTGCTTTTGCTTCTAGTTCTTTTTTAGATCATTTCCTGGTATATCTATTCCTTTCCTCCTGCTATAGTGTTTCTTTGGTGAATTTTGGAGCGGGCCATTCTTGTTAGCTCACCATTCGAGTGGAAACTGAATTGTTCTGGAATATTTCTGGCCTCTGAATTGAGGCATCTTCTCTGACTTAGGCATCTTGTTGGTACCTGCTGCTGAAGGTGGCTCTTGCCACCCTATCATGCCCCTCAAAGATAGTATGCTTAGGATATCAGCCCTTGCTGATATATAACGTCCCTTGGGAAAGTATTTCCAAAAATACAGTGTGCTGTAGAGTTTAAAAGAAATTGGAATTGAATCAGCGCTATTTTTATAATTACCTTCTTCTTATTCATTTGCATTTGGACATCCTCCCATGAGTTGAAGGGAGGAAGGATATCAGGAAAATTACCAGCTCTTGTTTCTTAACTATCACCTAGTGCATTCTCAGTTTTGAGCTCAAGTTCCATGCTGTTTGCAGTGCGTGATGAGTGAGTGTTCCGGTAGGGAGTTGGAGGGTCTCGGTTTTGATTTCTCTCTTATTGCTATGAACTGAGAAAAGAGTTGGGAAATGAGAAAGGCCCTGGAGAGTATTGGCATTCATAGATATTAAGAAAGATCTGATTCTATTCTCTGTGGGTATTTTGGGGCAAGAGGATTGGTTTGCCTGTGTGTTGGAGTGTTGAATCATAATCTGTTCCTGTGCACATGAAGGGGAAGAGGAACAATTGGCAAATGCCTAGCACAGCTGCATTATTGCCTATAAAAAATGGGAATGAAACAAACTCATATCTAGGGTAAATGAGATAGTGAAGCCCATATACTGCTGCCTCCAAAAATGATTTTTACTCATCACCAGTAATGAGAAAAATGTCTAAATGGCTTAAAGGGACATTTGAAATGTATCTGGTTTGACACTTAAAATTTTAGAAACATCTAAAATAGCATAAAAATAACCAATCCGTGAGGTTAAAATATACTACAGCCCCACCTATAAGTCTATGTCAGGAGAGATTAATTTTACAGAAACATCTCAAATAGAGAGCTAGTTTAAACTCTAGAGTTTTCCTTTTTATAACAAAACAGTAAAAATATCAATAGGGAAATACAGTTGCCAAATTCAGAATGAAAACTTGTACTCAAGGTACTTTAGGCTCTGCTTTGGGTACTGGGATGTGCTAGTTTATAAACAAAAACATTTGTCTCCTTATGGCACTACCACATATCTTCAGAGTTGCTTTTAATTATGACTCTACATTTATTACTTAGTAGTAGGAAAAGTATATCCATGTGTGCTTCACGTTCAAGATGACTTTTTTTTACTAAATATCTTACAACTTGCTGCCCAATTAAATCGTGGTTTTCAGGCACATGCAATTCAAAATATTCAAAGTCAATTGGCACTGAGATCAATTCCTTTGGCAGTGAGATCAAAGGAATTGCAAAGTGACAACCAATGACAAGCCTGCCCTGAACAAACACACTGACTTTGTTTACATTTTGTCAGGAATAATTTTTAATTAATGTTCAGTTTTCTATTGCTGTATACACTAAAAAAAGTAGTCATCTCTACATCCCAGGAACATGTACGATGAAAAAGTAGATAAAAGAGTATATGTAGGCTGAGCCCCGGTGGCGTAGTGGTTGTGCGCGGGACTGCGGCCCACTGGGACGGAGGTTCGATTCCAGCAGTGGGACTGGGCCTCCTATTCCCACCACCGGAGAGCAGTGATGCCACAAAAACAAACAAACAAACAAACAAAAAAGAATATATGTAAAGGTAGATTTTCTAGGTAAGGGCTTCCCAGCTCTGAACTGCTTTTCTCATTGCTCAATTTCTCAGTCTTACCCTTATTGACAAACAGAACGTGTTTCTTCAAAATCTAGATGCTATTTATCCCATTTCTAACTTTCCATATCCTTTTATTGAATTCTGGCAACTATCATAATCTTGTACCCTGTGACTCGTTAGAGGTTCCAGAAACAAAGAAACATTCATATATAAAGTATCTTTGATTTTTTTCACCCTTACATTGGTTGAAGGGATTGGCTGCTAACCCAGAGTTCTGAAAAGTGAGAGAGTGTGGCAATCTTTTTCTAGAAAAGTTGTATACTTTTGGAAATACTAAGCACAATCTCTCTGTCGAACAGGGTTGAAGGAGTTGAATCACCCAACAGTAAGCCACGATTGACTTGATAACTTCTGGCCCTCCACCCTCAGGATTGGGAGGAAAATGATTTTCAGGAGAAGAGATTTGTTTGTTTTTGAATGTGATATGGAGAGAGTACTCCAGGGATTTCAGCAAACCTCTTTTTCTATAAATAGGCTCCTGGTATAGATTCAAAAACCTAAAGAGTTTATACATCAACTTTTTAAGAAGGCTGCCATTTTACTTCATGAAACCCTTATTTAAATTATAATTCATTGATTTAACAAACATAGAGGGCCTACTCTCTGCCAGACTTAGAACTAGTCCTCTTCAATGAACGCCTCCAGTACACATCACTGTCCCTACCTTCAAGGAGTTTCATATAAGGCACATGAAGCAGCTTAATATCTGACATTCACTTGCTGCCATGCAATTGATCTCTCATGGCAAGTCTGCAGGCCAAGCAGAACTGTTGCAGAGGTTTCCAAGACTATCAGTCTTTATAGGGAGTGATAGAGGAATTTTTGTGTGCCAATAAAACTCTCATAGAAACATGTGAACAGGGTTTAGCCTATCAGTGGGGTAGCAGCTTGATTGGGAGGCAACCAGGATAAATAGTTCTCTGGGAGCCAGCCTCCCTCTCTCTCTGTTCCACTTTTCTGCTACTGAGACATTCAGAGAGCTGGCGGAGCCAGAGGGAGATCTCACCCATCAATGAGATATTCTTACCACCACTGGATCCACAGGGCTTGTACCCCTGACTTGTAATCTTCCTACAGTTTGAACATTGTATGTGCTGCCTGAGTCTGAAGAGGTATTTACAGACTAGTATCAGACCTAGGCGCTACTATCAGACTTATGGACTTGATCTGGACTGAGCTGGAATGTTTTCTTAACATACAGTTATTCTTTGATATTAAGTTCCTACTTCTTTCTGCACACATGAGAGTTCCTGGATGTGTTTCTCTTTTCAAGCTGGCCTAGCACACAGGGGCAGAAAATCTTATCTTCATTGCAGTTTTGTGGTTGATGGATTTAAATCTTCAAACTTGTTCATATAGAAAGCCACTGAGATCTTTTCATTCACTTCCTTCTTTCGTGTTTGATGAACCCTGGTAGTGCAGTGGGTGAAGCAATGAGCACTCTAAGGAGTCATTCTACTTTGTCCTGTAGTGCTCCTAGGAATCTGACCTTACACGGCTATAGTGCATTTCGGTTTATTTCTTGAAGACAATTTAATAAAATGCTATATTCAATATTACTGAAGTGCGGTAAAGCTTTCGGGTGCATTCCTAAGTTGCTACTAGCATGCTCACAATATATTCACCTTCTGAAGTGGCCTCTTTTGAATCCAAGCTTAGCTTTCATTGATTCCACACATTCAGTTTCCCATTACTCATGTTAAATAATGGTATCTGCTTAGAGCTGGTAAAGCCACTTTCACTTATATCCTCTTATTTCATTCTCATAGCAGACTTCCGTAGGAGGCAGAGAATACACAATACAGTAGTGAAAGACAGCAGCTTGGCGCTAGATGATCTGTTTCCCAAACCAGCTGTCCATTTTATTAGCAAATTTACCATGGGTCATTTGTCTTTGCTTATACAAAGAGAGTAGATGATGATAATATTAGTGAGCATAAGAAGTTGTTACCAGAATTAAGCGATTAACACTTGAAAGGCCAGTTTCCATAATATGAACTATCACGTGTTCCCTTCTGAGTTTTCTAGATTCCACAGGCAACTGCAATTGAATTGCTGTTATATCAGGACCTATTCTTGGGAAAATGTGGCTGTCCAATTCTACACTTTCTTATACAACCTACCATACCCATTTCTTGTTTAAGTAAATGATCTACCTCGTTCAATGCCTAAAAACTTGTTAGTGGTCTTCAATACCTTGTAGCAAACTAAATATTTCAAAATAATTTTTATTGATGTGCTAACTTTCAGCAATTGGTAGCCGTTCTCTGAAAAGTTCAGAACAATTCTAAATCCAAATAAAAACAAAACAAACCAACCTTTTTATATGTACTACTGGTTTCTGTATCAATCACAGGAGAAAGGGAAAGAGCATAGACTTGGGGATCTTATAGTTCAAATCTGTTTTAATGAGTATACTTCAGTAACATGATAACTTAAAAATTATAATTCTGGGGTTTGAGCCCTGGTGGCGTAAGTGGTTGAGTGCGAGACTGTGGCCCGCAGGCTTGGCAGTTCAAATCCAACGTTGGCTCTCAGGAGCAGCACTGAGTAGCTCCCATAACCACCAGAAGGCAGTGATGCCCCCCAAATTATAATTTTGGTGGTATATAAACTATTTTTGAACAAACTAATTACTATATTCAAGTGGAGAGTACACTTCAGACCAGAAAAGCTAAATGCTCTCTGGGTATCACTACTTCTCACTGATCAGAGCCATCCTAGACAGACTCTGATGGGAAGGGGGAAAACACAGAATAAAATTGAAATTCTTTTAAAAACATGCAAATTTGCAATAGATGAGAGAACTCCCTGAGCCTATTGCCATAGAATATATGTGAAACCTTGAACAATTCCCTGAGGTCACCTTCTAGTAAAAAATTGATTGGCACACAAAATAAATGGCATTAACTATCATCATGATGGTTGGTCCATTAAAAGGATCCATATAAAACCAAAAGGTCAATAAATATTCAAGCATAACTTAAAAGGTAAAACTTGACAACTAAAAATAGAATAAGAATATAGAGAGGGTGCTGACACATTGTAAAAACTAATTACTGTTATACCAAAGATTTTGTATAGAAATTGAAAAGTGGAAACTTAACCTACTGAGTAAATTTTCACCCAAAAGACAATTAAATGTTATTTTTAAAAATAGAAATTTAAGCTTTGCCATAAACAGCATAACGAGGCACATCTGACTTCCTCTGGCTTCCTCCCCACTGCTTTGGTCAGACATTCCTCCATGCTCCATCCTTCGCATCTACTCTGACACCAACTCTGCCTCCCATTGCACTCCTATGTTGGATTCTATAACTCATTGCCCTGGCCACACAGAATGCACAGACACTGATCACAATTATGGGGATTATTAAGGAAGTTAATAGGCTACCACAAGTCAGCATCGGTAAACAAGGATCCAGAACACACCTCTCCTTCGCTAGCAAACCAGTTCTCTTTCTGATCCTCAGCCTCTCAGCTATGTGGTTCCTTAGCCTCTGCCTCTTTGGACGCGGAAGCCATGCTCTTGCTCTGTCTCAGGGACCCATAGTCTCAGTCCTTCTCTGCTGGCTCTGTCCCCTGGTTTCCATACCGCCACTTCTGGTGTCTCTTGTCTTGGTCTCTGTTACTTCAGACAGATCTGAACCATGCTCTTCTTCTGGTGCGGAACTTCCTGTCTTTGTTCCTACTTCAAAGTTGGTTATATATCCTTATAGTCAAGGGGCAGGGTAACAAATACTGGCCAATCCTCTCTACTAGTGTTACACATGCCCTTATTTGCATGCTCTCACCCAGTCACTTGGTGAGAGTTAGAAATTGGGGTAGAAGAGCAACATTCATTTCTAATACACATTACATCTATATACCAGGCAGGAACAATCAATGTAATTCTAGTATGGTGAATCAAACATACAATTCTTTTTCTTTTAAATATATTTTTGTGCTTTTAGGGGCATCATTGCCCTCTGGTGGTGGGAGTAGGAGGCCCAGTCTTGTTGCTGGATTTGAACCTCCAACCCAGTGGGCCACAGTCCCGCGCACAACCACTACGCCACCGGGGCTCAGCCCACAATGCTTTTTCTTTTAAATATCATTTCATTGGGAGTACTTAACAGCTCTTGTTAAATTCCATACATCAATCATATTTAATGTATTAGTAAATATATTGCTGTAGTTCTTTTTGAGAGATTCACTTCCTATTGAGCCCTTGGGCTGACCCTCTTTTTCCCTCCCTTCTTCACCACCCCTTCCTGACCCTGGTGGCCCCTTGATAGCTTATGGATTATTATTATTTTAATACCTCACACTGACTACTGTCTGCCTTCCCATCTGGTTTCTGTTGTTCTTCTACCTGAGAGGGTGTGTGGTTATGTGCCATTCATTGCAATTGGTTCCCCCTTCCTTCCCTCCCTTCTTTCCCCTATGCTTTTGGTATCCTTATTTCCATTCTTTTCCCTGGGCTCCATGTGTTATGAGCTTTAACTCTTGCCTACATCTATGTACATGTTCAAGTCCAGTCCAAATTGGGAAGTCGAGTTGGGGTGCTGAGAGTGGCTGATGGGAAGGCCTCAAGGAAGCAGGTAGACTGTGTCACCCATCGGTGCTGTACTGCACCCTGATTGACTCATCCCTTCCCTGCAGCCCCTCTGTGGGGAGATTAAACATATAACTCTAAACAAAACTATTTTTAAAACACTCAAACATGGTGCTCTCTTATTGGCTATCCCATTAATATGCATTTAACCTTTGGTGTCCAACAAGATGTATCCAGCAAGCCCTGGCAAGAAGTTGCAATTCAATTGTGTGTGCGTATGTGTGTGTATTCAAATATAGGCAAGGGTAACCAAAGAAACCATCAATAATCAAAATGCTCACTTCTCTTTAGCTTGGGCCCATTCATTGCAAGAAGCTCAATCACTTCAGATGACAATTGCAGTAAACTCTGTGGAAGCAAGCCTGACCTCTGCCTCTTAGCAATAGGGAAGCCCGGGGAGGTCAAATATGGGCCTACACATCATTTCATGAAGGTGATGGTGTATTTTATGGCATATGAGGCACACAGTGGCTACATAATCTCCACAGCCAATGACGTTTCTGCTCTGGATGCTCTTCTCCTTAGGATTCTGGGGATTTCTGTCTTCCTTCCTAAAGGCAGAATGCACACTATCTCTGCTCTGTCTTCCAGGTGATAAGCCGCATGAAGCCACGTTGATAGAGTCAAATCCCTGGAGCTGGGGAGGCATGTGGAGATTCACACGAGCGCTGAGATGCTTCCACCATCACTGGATCCACAAGACATTCCATCCACGGGCCGGCAAGCTTCCTGTATTCAGAATTAATGCTTATGTTGTGTGGCTCTAAAGAGGAATTCAGGGACTAGAATGGAACATATGCAATAATTTCAGACTTAAGGACTTGATCTGGACTGGACTGGGATGTTTTCTCCATATATAATTGCTCTTTCATATAAAGCTCTTTCTTTTGCAGATAAGTGTCTAGAAATTTGTTTCTCTTGTCAATCTAAACTAACACATGGTGCAATTATTAATTGATGTTTATATTTGACTCAGTTTTCATTTGACCTAGCTTTTATAATTGATCATTTTATTGGGACTCACGGATATTATCACAATCCATAAATCAATTGCATTGAGTAAACTTGTACAGATACTACCATCACCATTTCCAAAACATTTTCTTTCTACTTGCACCCCTTGATATCAGCTTCTCTTTATTTTTCCTTCCCCCAATCTATCACTCTTGTGAACACTCAATAAATTACATATCATTTTCCCCTTTATTACAGCATCTGATTTATTCCTTCACCCAAAGTTATTTTATCCATCCTCCTCGAGGGGGAGGTTATACATCCACCATTGCTATCAGTTCCCTTTTCCCTGCCTTCCGCTTCTCCCTTCCAGTATCCACATGAAAACTTTAATCCCATTATAGTTTGGGGGAGGGGAGTTCTATGTAGCCTAGATTTCCTATTGAAAACTTTTATCAGTACCAATATGCTGGTCTAGCAGAATTTGTGAGGTGGAACTGGGGCCACAATAGTGGGGGCAGGATGCATTAGAATAAAGTTGTACGTTTCATCAGTGCTACACTGTGCTCTGGATAAGTTGCCTCTTCCCTTCTTTTAGTCCCTCTTGTAAGAGAGTCTACAATTATCAACAGATGGGCTTTGTGTGTCTATGCTGACCCCTCTCCTTCACAATGATATGATGGTTTGTTTTTCATCTTCTCATACCTGATTCTGTTGAAACCTTATGATTACACAGGCTGGTGTGCTTCTTCCATGTGAATTTTGTTGCTTTCCTGCTAGATTGCCACTTGTTTAACTCTAAACGTTTAACACCGCAGAAGCTTTATCTTTTAATACCTGAGCACCATCAACCTTCTTCACCTTATTTCCTTATGCACTCATGTCAGGAAGGTGATTTACTCAGTTTAAATACACCATGTAACTTACAGACAGTTGAAATATGACACAAAAGAATATGTGTAGTTTCTTCATTAAGAATTTTTGCAAGGCTGAGACCCGGTGGCGTAGTTGTTGTGCGCGGGACTGCGGTCCACTGGGTTGGAGGTTCAAATCCAGCAGCAAGGCTCGGCCTCCTACTCCCACCACCAGAGAGCCCCCAAAACAAACAAACAAAACAGAATTTTTGGCAAACTATAAGCTAATTTAAAACTTAATTTAAGATAAAAAAATGTAACCATAAAAATATCTTGTTAATTTATCAAGATAAATGATGTTAACATTATTCAGAGGTTGTAGTAATCATGAATAAATAACATATTATGCTTAGAACAAAAATGCCAACATAGTCACTTTTGCTAAATTTATGATCACATGGTAAAATTGCATTATTTAAAACTCTATTCATTTAATATTTGAGTAATTTCATACATGCTGTGTGCGCCTCTTACTATGCCAATGTGGAGATTATTTTTGTTGCTATTGTTTTTGCTTTTTATCTGACCTATACATTTGGGGGTTCTTCATTAATATTAAATATTATAATTTCTTCAATATTTACTATTCATTTCTTTCAATTGGAACAACAAAAATTAATTGTTTTTATTCATAGCTCTTTAATATTTTCTACATCTAAGGTTTCTGAGGTTGTTCCTCTACCCACCCCACCACTATTTTTTTTTTTTGCATTCTCTTTTTCACATTTTCTTAGAGTTTTTTTACTTTTGTGGGGCTTTTGGCTTATATTTTATTCATTTGGATGTTACTCTCATTTTTATGTTACCTCAGATTTATATATTTATTCTTACTTTTGATACTTTTAATAATCTTTTCAGGAGCACTTATAGTAAGTCACTGGGTAGCTAACAGTGAAGTAACTGGTTCAAACTCACCATCAGCTCCAAGAGAGAATGATCAGACTTTTTGTCCCCAGGAATACTTAACCATCTCAGGAACATTGCTGCTATGAGTTGCAGTGAACTTAACAGCGGTGGGTTTGCTTGTTTGCTTGTTTGTTTGTTTGTTTATTTATTCACTGTACTCAACTTTTACCTCCAGATATGTTTTAATGACTACCAGTCACTCTGATCCATGATATCTTAGTGTTTACTGTTTAGTTTATATCTATAACATTATTCTCAACAAATAGTGGCTGCTTTATTTAGAAATTTTTAATTATTTTCTGTACATCTAGATATTTATGACTCAAGTGATTTTAAATGAAATGTCTTCTGATTATGTGGACAGGCATTTCTTATCAAAACTTTTAAGACTATATAAACTAGTTTCATCTTTAGTCAAATAAAGTCATAGAATTCTTGAATCTTTATTTTTCCTGAAATAGAATTTCCTGCTACCTAATGTAAATGTAAGACACTATCACTGTAGAAAGTAAACAAGATTTAACATTATATATAATTTGTTCAAATCTTTACTCAACTAAACATTTTATCAGCATTCTTTGATGAATTGCTAGTTATTAAATGAAATTCAAAATACTGTATGTTCTATATTTGTGATAGCATTCAGTGATACATTTATATTTCAGTAAAACATGATTTTTTTCATTCTTTTAACTATATCCTGAACAGAGATTAATGGAGTGTTCTCAAACTACTTATATAAATATGCTCCTACTTAATCTAATTCACAGACTATTAGGTAATGCATAGAAAAATCATTAGAATTTTACTTTTAATAAAGTTTTATTTTATTTTAGGTTTTTATTTAGTGATTTCTAGACAATTTTCAATGATACATAATTAGAATTTAGTTTGATAAATGTAATTCCTTTTAAAAATAGTATGAAACTCTAGCAAAAGAATTTCTAAGACACACTGTGCAGGTAACAAAATGTTAAGATATTTCTGGCATGAAAGTTAAATCTTTGGTGAATCTCAACTTATTTAAGAATTAGGCAAATAAAGAGTGAAGAGGTACAAACAAAGACAAAAGTAGGAAGCAGCGTCTTATTTATATTTATTTTTATATATTTTTAGTGTGTGTATGTTAGTATGTATGTGTGGAGAGAGAAAGAAAGAGAGGGAGAGAGGAAGAGAGATATTATAAGCAGATGGTTAGAAACTTAGAACGCTCCATTGAATGGGTTTGGTATTCAAGTGTATCCATGTACTCAATATAGCAAGTGGGATGGGGAAGCGGGAAGTATCTAAACTAAATATTCCAGAATATGAGAAATGGAAAGTTAATTCTAAAGTTACGCTCTTCATCTGTGTGTATTATATAATAATAGACAGCATTTATCATGTGCTTTATTCTCTGCCAAGCATTTCACTTTCATCTTATTTATTACTCAAGAGGATCCTATGAGGTTGGTTCTAATATAATTCTCATTTAACTATAAGGACACAGAAACTTATCAAGATTAATTAACTGGAGTCACAGTATTCATAAGAGACAGAGCGAGGTCCAAACACAATAAATCTAATTCAGAGCCATATCTGCATCTGAATCTTTATCAAAACCTATATAAATATTCTTCCATGTATCATAAAATGTCATTTCTACACTGAAAGGTGTATTTCATCCAGAATTTTATATAGAAGAAAAAGATAACATTTTCTATATTAAAGACATAGTGCCCCTTAAAGGTGACCCTTGGCTGTTATACAGGGACAATGGAGATCTGAATTGGATGGTGTCACGTAGATCTAGACACATCAATTGGTGATGAAATCCAAGTCCACCTTCCTTATGGGATCAGTGGTCACATCTATACAGACATCCTTTAATAAGAATAAAAGTTTGCAGATAGTCTTATTAAAAAAATTAATAAGATAACATTTACAGGTTACATATCCCTGAAAGACCTATCATTTTTCAAAGACAGCTCAGTGAATTAGCCTTGGATTAATCTGTTCAGAATTTAAAAAGACATAAAAAGATGTTTAATAATCATTACCTCTTTTTCAAAACAATCTTTAAAAATGTCCACAATCATGTGGAATTACAGCTGAAGACCGAGGTCATGTATAATATAGTATTTTCAAACTCACCAAATTATATAGCCTCAAATGCACCCTCTGTAAAGCCATCATTTGAATTTCGAGATAATACTTTGTAGCATCTGCTCCCTTCTAGTCAACGTTAAGATGGTTTGAATGTGTTTTTCTTTTCCTTGTTTTCTTTAAATGTTTTCCTTTTTATCCACAGTCACTCTCTGGCAAGTTGCCACTGTGGATATAGGGAAGACAGTAGCTGGGTGGGTTTTGCCCAGAGCTCTGCTTATTCAAGATCATAAATATCCACAAGGCAGTAAACTTGAATTTCAAATAACAGGAGAAGCAAAAGATTATGTATAAATTATACATAGAAACTACTTGGGTTCTATCTCTGGAATATTAACCAAATAAATATGCAGCAATGAGTCATGCTAGAAATGTACCTGTCATAAAATTGGGGACAAATGCTTTCACATCTGTCATGGAAGGAGACATGTTATCGGGCTTTTCAATAACAATCTGGAGGAGTACCAGAAAGTGATTTTGGCAGGAGGGAAATGCTCTATCAATAGTGGCAGCCAGTGACATGAAGCAGAAGTTCAAGCGAGACAGAAAAGCGAAACATATCTTGGGAGACTTTTTTGAAATAACAGTGGTAGTTAGTTTAGGAGTAATGATAGAAAGCTCTTTCCATGCCTGCAGGATAACAGAATTAAAGAGTCCTAGACGTTAGATGTGAAAGAGCTCTATTAAAGCCTTCTCATTCATTCCAGCTAGCAGAGACTTGTTCCCTATATAGCACAGTGTATAGTACTGAAATAATGTTTGGGGAACAAAAGGGGACTGAAAAGGTTTACCCTGGCTCACTCAAGATAATCACTGCAAATCAGAAGCTTTCAAACACCACATCTCAGGCGCAATGCTAGTTATCAAGTTAAAATGATTAATAGATTTGAAGGTGTCAAGTCTAGATAACAAAGGAAGGACAGTGGGTACCAAAGTTATTAAGAAAGGCATGGATTTAATAAAAGGGCTCAAAATGGATAACAGAGTGACAAAAGGGTTGTACACAAAGAAGCCTTCCCTTGGGGGGTTGGGGGTTCAGCCCCCTATGGGAGCTTGTCTTTAGTAAGTATTATTTAAGCACAGTTTGCCAGTCTCTGAACTTGAAACCTTTAGCACAGGTTTTTAGATGGGAGAACTGCTTTATCCCTTTGCCTGGGAATTGTGTACCTGTCTTGAAAAGATCCCTTTAAAGGGGTCCTGGACATTAGCGCCTGAAGACCTGAATGTGGCTCTGACAAAAGGTAATTGCAGTGACCTGAGTGAATGCAGAGAAAACTAAGATTAGTGAGTGGCAACTCAAATGCAAAGGGCACAATTCAATGAAACTAGCCAGGAAGTAGCATTCAGGGGTCCAAGACCTGGCTCCAGTCTCAGTTGCCTTTCCAAGAGATTTGCTTCCAAATTAAGTCTCATTTTTCTAGCCTCTCTTACATAACTACTACCTTTATAAACCACTGGATCTGGCAAGGCTAATTCAGTGCCTAAACTCAAAGAGACAGCTAGTTAGAGGAAGGAACAGTCGGAAACCTTTTCTCACCGAGACCCCCACGACTCAGTTACTATGCATGTTTTTGTACTTCAAGCTGTGTGTGAGAATGTGAGCCAGCACAGATTAAACAGCCAGGTGATTCCAAATCCCTTTTTTGAGAAAAGAGCAAAGGAATAGGAGGGCATGTTCAGCCTGGTTGCCAGCATTACCTGGTGAGCCTTTGTAATGAAGGATATGCTCACAAGGGGCAGCTTTCTGTAGTGCTCAGACCTGCTTACCTGAGTGCACCTGGCACATGCATTAGATCTAGGACAATGGGGGATGTGCATATACGAGTGAGAGATTGGCATGTCCACATCTTTCTTGGGGCTGTTGTTTTTCTCTTGGCAACAGATGACCAGATCTTGCAGCCCAGACTGTCACTGACTAACTGAAGCAAGTCACTTCTCAGTTTTAGTTTCCCCTCTAGAAATAACGATAATTATAACAACTGCTTTATATTTCTCGTCATTTGCGAAATTTATAAACCATAAAGTCCTGCATTGAAAATGATTATATTTGAAATTATTGTGAGCTGTGTGTCCTTGCTCATTTCCAATATGTTTGCTGGCAAAAACAAGCTACCTTTTATTCCTTTCTGTTTTCCAGTCTGTTTAGAAGCTAGCCATGAATCACCTAAGCATTATTTACGGTACTACTGTTGTGTTCAAAACTGTGCTTTGCACAAAATGGAGAACTTCATTTTGAAAGTTCCTTTAGTTTGACATCATCAATAAAAAGAATGGGTTATGTATTTTCCTTGGGTGCTGTTGTTTGCCATCTCTGTATTCATCAACTTCATATTTTTATAGAATTGCTCTAATTCTGAGAAATGGAAAGGAACTTCTTTTTACAATCCAGTGAAGCATGAATTTAAATGAGCAATCATTTCGCTCCATAATTATAGAAGGTCTTATCCATTTCAGTATTATAATGCTTTAATACCTAGTTAAAATGTAATTTTCTAATTGAATTTTCTTAGATGACTCCACCAAGGAAATAAATCTCAGTTCGGTGTTCTACTCATTGTGTGGTAAAACTGCTTGAATTCTCAAATTTATTTTTCTTTCAAATAAGTGAGAGTAACAAGAGTTTCTATTAGATAGAACTAATTACAATAATATTTTTAAATGCTGTGCATAAAGATGATATCCAGTAAATCTCCAATGAGGCTGTAATTGTATCTATCTATTTATCTATCTGTCTATCATCTATCATCTATCATCATCATCATCATCATCATCAATCATCATCATCATCTGTCATCTATCAACACATGTGTTTTCTAAAGCTTGAAAGGAAGGGAAAGACCAAAACAATATTAAATTATCAAATCTAGGTCCCATAACAATACCATATATTAGCCTCTGAACTAGGCAATTGATGGTCATTCTTTCGACTTTGAATATTCTCTGATGTAAACATCAGCTATTCAAATCATGCCTCTTACAAAGATTAGCTTTCCAAATAATACAATTCTCCAGTATCTGTGCAACATCACATCCTATGGCTCCAAGTATCAACAATTTCCTTTTGAAACAATAATTCTTTGGAAGTGCCCTGACACAGAGCAAGGCAATATTTATGGTTTTGATGTATCATGTATATGTTATTAGACCTTTGGGATTCACATTATAAGACAGTTTTCAGAGGATCGATTATATTTCCTTCTGTAAATGTATTAAAAGAAACAAGAGAAAGAGACAATAAAGCTAGGCATGAGAAAAGCATTTTGCTTTCAGCTAAGCTTGGAAACAGAAAGCTAATGAGATGGAGAGTAATAAGAAGATAGTTCCAGGCAGCAGTATTTACTGGGGAGAATTTCTGTTTACCAATGTCAGGGTAATTAGGGCTAGGGTTGGATTGGAGGGAATTATAGATTTCCACACGGAAAACCATAAGAAGTTCAGCACATGTATAAAAACAACAAAAGAAATGTTTGGAACAAATGCTTTATTGGAAAGGTGGTCAATGGGCTTGGTGAAGGAGTAGGATGGTGGTCCTGTTTAGTAGGCATGCTACAAGATTTGTGTGATCAGTTCCAGGAGGAACTTACAGAAATGGCAAATAGGACACCTCAGTGGCTGATGCAGAAGTGAACTGAGTAGTTAAATTGAGAGGCGCTAGGTATGGATAAGAAGTTAAACTGAGATGCAACTGTGACACAGGGGTGCACACGGATAGATTTGCAGAAGGAGGTGTAATGTGTTTTTAATGTGTTTGTAAAAGCTGTGGAAATGTTGGCACGCTGCCCAAACCATCAAGGCTCTGTACAAGTAGGTCGGAAAGAAGGCGTGAGACAGACAGTTAAATGAACAGCATGGGGCATGCCATCAGTAGCTGAAGGGGATGCAAAGTTTATTAATTAGGGGAATTAATTGGATAGCTGTGACTTTTGCCTTGTGTGGTTGAAATGGATTTGGGGAAATGGACTATAAAGAGTAGACAAAATAGTTGAGCTTAAAATATCATTTTCTTATACTGAACCAAAGAAAGAAGATGGAGAGCAGTCAACACCAAATAACAGGAGTTTCCTACAGCTCTATCAGTAACAAGTGTATTATATAGCATATTTAATGTGTTTCATTTCCTAGAGACTCCAGCTGAAACCAATTCAATAAAAGGGGCTGGCCAATTTCTTTACAGCAGTGCCATGTATACTTGTGTATAAGCTGAGTTTTTCAGCACATTTTAAATGCAGTTTTGTGGTAAAATTGGGTGCCTCATCTGATATTCAGATTGGTTTATGCTAGATTATATATGGTAAATTAGATGTTATTTCAAAAGAAAATGGCAACTCTTGTAAGATTTCTGCAGTTATTGATGTTATAAATTTCACTTTACCAGATTTAGAAGACTTGTATCTCTCTTAAACCTTTAAAATCTCACAGTCACAATAAATATATTTTTCTAGTGTAGTCTAGACTTTACCTTTTGAGTTTTCATAATAGTGCTCTCAGATTTTGATCTTGTGTCATAAGCTTTTGAAATGAAATTACCTGTTTATAAGGTACCTACTACATCAAAATATTTCATTTTGTAGTGAATTAAGTTTTTTGTGAAAATACATATTTATTTCTATCTTTTCTTAATATTCTCAAATACTACTCCTTATCAATATGCCCATTCAATTTTGTTTTTAATAATCAACATAACATGCCAATTTACATAAACAGATCCTTTCAAAGCTATAAATTTATAGTAATCTGAACACCAGATAGTTTTACAGTTAACAAATACTTTCCCATATGTTACTTCAGATAATATATGGCATGAATCAGTAAAATAATTGTTGTTACCTTATAGATTTAGAAAAACAAAAGGCTTATCTAAAAGCTTTTAGATATCTTGAAGCTTAAATTTGGTAACTTGTCATTTAAATATTACTTATAAGTTTAATGCTGTGAAATATTAGTGTTTAAGCTCAAATGAGGTAGTCATGGATGCAATTATTGAAATTTAAAATGCTTTTATCATAAAATAAATGAACTTATAGTTTTATGGAGAAGGACATCTGTTTTGGGGTTATAAGGCAAGGATTTTACTAGAATTAGGTTTGAGGACAGCAGGGAACTGTAGCCAAATAACTAATGTCATCATAAGATGGATAAGGGAAGGTTCTCGAAGGGTTACTCATTAGGTGCTACACATAAAAGACAGATTATTAATAGCATGGGCATATTCAGGTTTCAATGTAGGAATATATATGATTGGGAAACTTTCCTTGCTTGAACATTTAAGCCAGATTGAAGTTATTAAGCTATAGAAATGATAACCTATCATATGTTTAAAGCTTTTGGCTATTCATTTTGTTACCATTTTTGTCTTTGTAATTGTCCTCTCATTACACTATGTCCTCCCGTGCCTTCTGTGCTAATTTGAAATTTTCTAGAGCACATAAAAAAGTTTTGTGTCTAATGGATATTTAGGCTAAATTATCGACTGACAATCTCATAACTTGACTCATAGTCCTTGAGATCTGCTCCTCTCTATATTTACTGTGGAGGCCATCTGTGTGTGGCAAATAAAGGGTATCATGAAGCTGCCAATACTAGCTATTAATAATGACCACATTTGCATTTCTTCTATCTACTCCATTGCTATTCTTTATATGCAAATCTAGTTATTAAGTGCAAAGTGTGCTGACTGAGAGATGATGACTAAAAAAAGCATAATTGTGTGTATGCATTATTACAAACTGAAAATTCAAAAAGTAGCTCTGCAGACAAATAAATAGCATACAACTTAGAAAAGAAAGATAGACTTTCTGATCTAAGACTGTTTTGTCTTTGATATCACTGGAAGTATTTTTAGTGTTGGTGGAAAAGGAACCTTAAATGGAATCAAGACCACATCTATGCTTGTAGTTGCTGGGGGCCCTCCAGTCCTGGCGAGTTACCTGATGTGCAGCAGAACCAAACACTGCATTGTCCTGGGCCTCGTCACAGTTGTTCTCATGCTTGATGCCAAGGATGAGGCCACTGTGTCAATCCCTCATGTTGAAGGTCTTCCTCTTTTACACTGCCCCTCGCTTTTAAAACACGTGATGTCCTTTCCCAGGCACTGGTCTATCCTGATATGTCCAAAAGAGCTGAGATAAAGTCTCATCATCCTTGCCTCTAAGGAGTATTCTGGCTGTACTTTGTTTTCAAAACTGTTCGGTTTCTTCTTTGTTTAGCTCATGGGTCTACCAATGCTTTCAGCCCTCAATGCTAGAGATTGGGAAAATAAAACAGTCAAGCCACTGTGGAATATGCTGAGGCCATCCTCTTGTCGTCAACTTCTCCACTCAGTTCTCCAATATGCTAAGGTGGGCTTTAAGAACATGATGTTTTAGTGTGCCATCAATTTACCTCATCTTGGGCATCTTAGTGCTAAGTGCAAGTTTACCTCGTTTGAAGCCACAAGCTGTTCCTCAGGGCAAAGCTGTGACTTTCTACTCCTATAAAGAGTAGAGTGCTCGGCTCAGCCCTGGTGGCATAGTGGTTGTTTGCAGGACTGCAGCCCACTGCCTTAGCAGTCCAAATCCACCAGCAGCTCTGCAGGAGCAAGGCTGGACCTCCCACTCCCACCAGAGGGCAGCGATGCCCCTCCCCAAAAAAGGGTGGAGTACTCTGAGAAACCCACAGGGCACTTCAACCCTCTCCTCTAGGATCACTATGAATCATTATAGACTCAATAGCAGTGTGCCTGCGTTTTCCTCGTGGGTCTTTTGGACATCTTGGAGAGAATTTACATAGAAGTTTAGTTTATGTTGAAAGCCATTTGGAAGCTTTTCAAATTAATTTTCATTAACAAATATGTTTCAAAAACATCATTTCTCCCTTATCCAATGTTGTATTCATTTTCTTTTGCTTAGCATATTTGAGAATCTATATTCATTTTTGCATTTTAAAATCCAACTGCATTCTTGTTCGAAAGATTTAATGGAAAATAATTGCTCATACTTTATCCATGTGCCCATTCATTATTTTAAATAGATAATTGTATATCTCACAGTCAAAATGTCAGTTGGGCTACTACCTGCAAAGTAAAACTACCAGTGACTCCGTCGGTGAAAGATGGGACTTTCTATTCACAAAGCAGCTCACAGTCCCAGAAATGCATGAGGGCAATCCTACCCTGTCCTATGGAGTTACTTTGCCTTGGCTCAACTTAATGACAGTGAGTTTTGCTGTTTTAATTTGGTATTCCTGAAGAAGACTCCGGTATGCAAAAGTCCCCCTAACTGTACTCCTCAAAATTAGAAAAAAACACAGTACTCATGTGCACATGCTGTCTACAATTATTTGAAATGAACGCTTAACTATGAGTAACAATAGGAAGTAAAATGGAATTAGTCCAGGGCAAACAATCACCAATCTCTCTTATCAGTTCCCTTCCAAACAACATAAGAGTTGTCTGACCATTGGAAGTTCTAACAAGACCAGGATCCAGACCAAGGGAAGAAAATAGTGAGTGCAAAAATAAGGAAAAAATTAGATATGTCTGGCTTTAATCTCATCTATATTCTTAGTAGTTATCTAACTTTGGAAACATTATTTCACCCTTCTCAGTTTTTTATTCTTAATTATAAAATAGCTTTTAAAAATGGACCAATATTAGGTAAGAAGATAATTTATGTTTCCTTTATTCTGACCCAGTATCAGAAACTTTGGTTTAAATTTAAACATAGTATCTCATTAAATGGTTTTGATAACCCAGTATATTTGGTGCAAAAGTTTTCCTTATTTAACAATCTTGGAAAGTTGCTGGGGCAGGCCTACAATGTTTGCTTTATGTGATACCAAACAGAGCTTTCCCCTGATATTAAATTCACTCTGGAATCTATAAATCAAGACAAACTTTTACATATGATTTAGTTACTCAGACAAGGATAGGGATATAAACATACTAACAAATTAGATCACATTTGTGCATTCATCTTTTATTTGTTTCAGAAATACTTATGTGAAACTATACTATTAAAATGTAATATGAAGAACTCATGCATTTAATTATTATTTCTATTATATATTTCTAACCACAATAGATGTTTCATTATGTATCTTTATACTCAGTGTTCTGTGTAAACCTCTAGTTGAGTTAGAAAATGCAAATATTATTGCACAGTTATTTGAAAAGTACATGCATTTAGTCATATATAGTTATAGTGGAATAATCACATATCGCTAAAGTGGAAAGAACAAAAGAAAAATTAGAAGGGGAAAATAGATGGGGAGACAGATCAAGAAAGAAAGAAAAAAATGTGAATTAACAGTGGAAAGAAAGGTCTGAAGCCAAGTAAGTAGGTCAAGGAGTAAAATAGAAGTAAAAACTATTTAATATCAGAGAAAAAAAAGAAGTGGAACAAAATGAATGGAGAAATGGCAGAATGAGGCCAATGAAAAGCAGACGACGCTCTTATCAGCAAATGATGAGAATTCCTTAAATGAAAGTGTGACCTAGAATGAATTGATATTTTTAGTTTAATGGCTACCTGAGATTCTGCGAACAATAGCTTAATATAAGAAGCTCAACATATAATTTTAGATTTTTCTTTATTTTCTATAGAAATTATAACTTTTAATAAACCTAATTTTGATCAGAGTATGATGTATATATTTTAGAACCACATGTTTGGTGGATATGTGTAAATTTATGATACACTGTAATAATAAATCTTATTAATTACGTTCTAAGGTAATTGCAACTCTATTTGCACATAGATATATGAATGTCTTTATTTTAAGATATTTTAGATCACATTATTTCAGATAGTTACAGAGAGAAAGAGAGAGAGAGAGAGAGAGAGAGAGAGATAGCTGTCCTTGAGTAGACTTCAACCAATAATAGTCCTATATAAAATAGAACATAGTGAAACATTATGTGGCCTATTGCATTCTCAAAATCACTGACATGTTCAAGTTCACTCTTGTAACCATTGTGTCAATCCATCTCATTGAGGATTTCCCATGCTTTCGCTGGTCCCTTTTTCCCACCAGACATAATGTACTCTCTGTGTTTTTAATTCTTCTCAATGGTGTGACCAAAGCAAGTGAATTGAGTATGCATGAAAAAATAAGTCAGACGGCCTGGTAGTGTAGTGTTTTATGTGTTGGGCTGCTAACCACAAGGTAAGCAGTTTGAGATGATTGGCCACTCTGCAGGGAAAAGACTCCTGTGAAGAGGTATATAGTATCTGAAACCCAAAGGGGCAGTTACTATTCTCGTTTACAAGATTACAATGAGTCAGAATCCACTGGCAAATTTCTGAAACTGTTTTTTTTGTCTTGTATTTCTTTCAATTAATTTTAAAACTTTTAATTGTAAATTAGGTGAAATATTACAGAATAATCAGTTTTACATTCAACATATTATGCACATTTTGCTTCATCTCAGTCACTGAAATTCTCTCCATGTTCCATCACTTATCCCACTTCATCCATGCCTTGTCCGCTTTCATTCTTTCTTCTCCTGTAACCTCTGTACACAGTTCTTGGGTAAATGTCAGTTTTTTTATCTTAAATGGTTGAATATTCCAAGGTGTGCCTGTCTGAAGAATGGCAGTGTTTTCCTTATAGGTATGTCTATTGCTTGGCTGATGATTGAGCCATAGGGGTGATTTCAATTCCAAACCTGAATGATGATGGAGGGCCATTATCTCAAGGAGTCTGCAATTTCTAACTGACCATTATGTCTGGATTTTTATGATTTTGATTTTTCTTCTGCATTTTCCTCCCACTTTCCCCATATAAGAACTTCTAAAATGATTTCTTTCAACATAGTTGGCAATGGTAGCTAGACAAAATCTAGTTGTGTAGACTGATGTTTTTATGATTGGGTAGTCTATTGGATCAATAGATTATATGTGTCTTTTATTCTTATCATTTTTCTTTCCTTCAGATAAGAAGAAACTAAGAGTTGCTGGAAGAACGTTCACAAGCATTTAAAACATTCTTTTCTTTAGGACATTTGCTCAGGATATTGTCTTTGTGAAATGTACTCCACTACTTGTCCTTGGTGTCCCTCAAGACCATAGTCTTGAGCTCCCTTACCCAGTGACTTAAATTATCAAAGTGTTTGACTATATGTAAGAAGTTTTCATAACTCTGCATCATATATATTCTGCCATATTCATGGATATATTTACATCCATGTATACACATACACATATCCTCTATCAAGCCTACATATATTCAGGGGTATGTACCTAATCTATCCCCTACACCAGTTCAGCCTGTATGTGTATCCATGCATCTACTCATACATCACAATTATTGAAGAATTATGTATATAACAGCATATGTCTATGCTATTTTTGATGCTTCCAAGCCCTTTCATCTTCCACCGCCTCAATAATATTTTGCCAATATCCTGCTGATTGTATACTGCCTTCCCTTCAAATTAATATTTGTATTCTATACTCGGGTTTCCCTTCTCTTTCCCTCCATTGGTAATTTCCCTGATAACCACTGAACATTGCTTCTTTGAGTGTTGGTATAACTAGATATTCATGTGCAGAAGAATGAGACAGAACCCAAATCTCAGACCATACACAAAAATTAACTTAAGATGTATCAAATACCTACCTATAAGATCACTAAAAACATCTACTTTTGAATTGATTCTGACAAATAGTGATGCTGTAGGACAGAACCAAAGAATTCCTATAGAAGCTGAAGCTGTAAATCATTACTTGATCAGAACCTCTCAATTTTCTCTCTTGGAGAGACAAGTGGATATGAACTACTGAAGTTGTGGTAAGCATTTAAATTTGTAATCCACAATGCCACCAAGGGTCCTTCTATAAAGCACAGAACTATAAAAATATCTATAAAATAGGGGCAAAATGACAGACTTAGGATTCTTAAATTAAGACAAAATAAATTTTCAAATATAATTGAAGACACCAATTATAAGCTAGATGACTGGGACATCTTAAAAATCAGACATCTATGTGCATCAAAACATTTCACCCCAAAAGTAAAATGGTAACCCACAGACCGGAAAAACATTTTGATACTGACTTATTGAACAAGGAACTTCTCTTAAAACTTATGAAAAACTTGCACACCTTAACAGAAAAAATATAAATAATCCAATTTAAAATGGCAGACACTCCACTAAAGACATTGAGGTGGCCAGGAATTGGCTGTGGCCATTAACTGGTGTATAGCTGCCAATCAAAACAGCAATAGGATGTCATTTCAACATTAATAGTAAATGATAGATAGATATAGATATAGATCCAATATAGATTATATATAATTTGTTTTTAGCTTAAAACAAACTAAAAAATAACAAAGCTGGTTAAGGTGTGAAGGGTTTGGGACACTTGTACTCTATGGTAGGACTGTAAAATGGTGAAAAGCATGAGAAAAGACTAAGGCACTTCCTTAAAAAGATGGAAATAAAAATACCATGCAGATGCATCAATCCCTCTATTTGGAATAATCCTAGAGCTATAAGGGTCAAGATACTAATAGATGCATTATGATCTTGTCCTTTGAAGCATTATTCACAATAGCAAAAAGATGGAATGTCAATGAGAGTAACAATGACACATACATGTAATGGAATATGACATAATGACAACAAATGATGAAACTGCAAAACAACTCACCAGGAGGATATTTTGTGAGTGAAATTAGCAATATTTTACAAAATAGATAAAACTTTTAACACTGAAAGAAGCTTCTTTGATTATTGGCAATGGTTTAGAAACATGAAAAGGCCTGTTTTGGGAGTCTGTCTTAACCTGGAAGCTTCCCTTACACCTGTCTACAATGGATGGCATTGCTGTGATTTGCAGTCCTGATGACTTGGCTTTCAGGATCATGGCAACATGCAAGCTGTCACAATCAAACTGCCAGATGGATGTTACTCAAATGATTTTAGAGGTCATGTAAGGCAGTCCATAGATATAAATAAAGCTATTTAGTTATCATAGCCCAAATTGTATTGACTCTTTCCCCCATCTGCTCACATAGGATGTGCAGCAGTCGGAGACGCTCAGAGAGTGTCTTTCATGTGTATATAAGTACAGTGCTTCTTTTGAGAGCAGATTCTACTCTGCTGTCTTCCTCTGGGCACACTCTGCCTCGCCTTGTATCTCTTTTTACAGCACTGGTGTTACGCAAGGAATTTTTGCTTAACAATTTATTATTTTTTATCAAATATCCTTTAGAGGACCAATCAGAAAGTAATGATTATAGCAAAATCCATATTGAAGTTGAGAGAAGATTGTCATTTTGATTTTTGTTTAGATTTTATTTTGTGCATATTCTCTTCCTGCTTCTCCAAATCCAACTTCATGCCTGTTGCCAGTGGATTCTGACAAGAGTCTAATATGAGCACAGTGAAATAAAAGGAAAATGCTCCAGAGAGTCAGCAAGCCACTTTCACAGTCATTTCAAAGGACAGGCCTCCCTACCTTGAATAAGTTTATTGAGATTAGGTCTTTTTCCCTTAAGACTAATTTGTTCTCAGGAGTTCCCTTGGTATTGCATCTAAAAAAAGATTTTAGGAAAGTCCAACTAGTTGATTTGCTATCTGATCCCAGAAATAGTTCTGGGTTTTTGTGTGTTTGTTTTTAATATTGAATAATGCAAAATGATGTTAATAAAACTTTACCAACTGCTGGTTTTCCTTTGATTTTTTTTGGTGTGTGTGGCAAATTTTATTCAATGATATGATTGCAAATATTTTACCTGTGGAACAATATTTTCTAGGTTTTAATGTATTTTGCAGAAGATCATTTTTATTTTTCTTATCCCAATTGCTTTAAATGTTGCTAGCTTATTCCTACACCTTATGAATGATGAGCAGGCAAACCCCACTCAGAAAATTGTCTTGGACCATTTTTCATTTTTAATTGAACCGATTCTATAATTTTACTCCTTTTCATTTTATATTTTGGCTCTACCCTGAATTTTTTAAACTGCTATCAATTTTAACAGTGTTTTTACTCTTTCATCATTGATATAATAGATTCTATTATATTCCCACCTGGAAAAGGCCTTATTTTTCACACTGATTTTATTTCTCCTAAATTTTTGTGGAAGAACAAACAAGTAACCTTTCTCTATCCACGTGGTTGCTCAATTCTCTTATAGTGGTGTGGAACAAAGGGCAGATGCATGATCATTAGAGCTGCCTCACTTAATGAAAGGGGAGCTGGGTTTTAGAATGCGTACAGCAAGTCATCAAAGTGTACTCTCTCTAAGGTAAGAAATATCTTCAATAATTTTTAATCCTCTAATTACTTAATGTATCAAGCATCCCCACCTCAAATAGCTTGTTGTCCTTACTGCTGAGTAGATTATGTAAAAAATCTACTCATATAGGCAGGATGATAATAGTCATATAAGCAGAAATCAGTTACAGGAGAGATCTCACCCCCAAACTAATGAAGAATGATTTGTTTGGGATATCTCAGAGGGAAAGGAAACAATGAAAGTATGAAGGTAGAGATTTGGACAGCATACAAGTGAAGTTCATCTTAGAACTACATTTTCCAGAATCCTTTGTTACTCCTCATGGAGAGTTCTAAGAATTTTGTGCAAGAGGATTGAGACACAATTCATGTTATGGGAAGTATTTTTTTCCTCCTTGTAAGGTCTAAATAAAATTATCTTGAAATGTTCTATGTCTACCAAAAGTAACTCTTTCTAGGAGTAAAACAAGGATATAATCTCCAGTAATATATGCCTCATTAGGATTCATCTGATTCTTTCCAATCCCCATTTTTTCAACTTTTGGTTTTGAATAAACAAGCATTTCAGAATAAAATAGGACCCTAATTTTATATCAATTTTATTACCTTTACAGTGACATTTTCTTTAAAAATTCTCAAACATGACTTTTACTGTAGATAAAATTATTTCCACATTGATTTATAGAAGCTAAATTAATTGAACCCATACTGAAAAACATGACTACAATGGGTATTTGGGAATATAGATTCAATAAGTATAGAAATAACATATATAAGAGAGACATTACTGTGACTGGAGGCCAGTGGAAGGTTCCTGGGAAGTAAATACTTGGGGTAATATCTATAGGATTCATTAGCTTTTCATCAGGTGGAAGGAGGTGGGAAGGAAGGAAAAAGTAAAGTATCTAAAATGACAAGCATATAAAAGGGCACACAGATAGTCTTGGAGACGGCAGATACACTAGAAGATGCTGAAAAGTATATATTAATGTTCAAACCGATACATGTTTTAGTTTATTTTAGATTGTTAAGTGATTTAAAATGTAACAAAATGTATTTTACACTGTAGTATGAAGATTAATAAGTATCATGCTAACTCAGTTCTCCTGGTCTTTGTAATGCAACATTTTAATAGTTAAATAAGGTAAGTTTTTTTTTCCCCAATTGGAGGAATTGGATTTAAACCATTATATTCAATTGAATCTAAGTCATTCAGTGCACAATTATTTTGCATACACTGCTTGACTGATAATTAAAATTTATAATGTAAGATTAAAATACAACAATATAAAAAAATAGGTCTGTTGTTAGTTGTCAAGTTAAAGCACAGTTTGTTCCTAAACTATATTAGTGAATATTGATATGTCTCACCCCATTATTGTGACTATAAATTCATTATAAATCCTCGATGTTTTATTTATTTTCACTCACTCTCTACAAAACATGTTGGTATTTTCAGCAATTAGTCTTTTCTGATGTGCCAAAGCAAGAAAACCTTATAGTACCTTTTAAAAAATGTACTCTTCAAGTAGCCCAAGGTACATTCAGTATATGTCAATGATGCATCGATTCTCTGCTGTCTTTTTTCTTTTTACTGTACAACTTTTAAATGGCTATAAGGTAATGGGAAGGCCATGACTTTGTTCCATTGCATTTTAGCCATTAAAGCAAAACCTTTTTTTTCTAAAACTACTGTAATTTTTGCAGAGTTTCCTAATGAGATAAATAGATAAACTTATATAGATTTAAGAATATATACTTCAAGGGTATTTATCAACATAATGCAGTATTTTAAATAACTCCAAGAAAAATTTGGGTGGAATGAAGCAAGAATGTAAAGACCTGCAAAGACTAGTGGTTATGTATGTCGACAGCTGAAGTATATGCTTAATTTAGTTTTCTTGTCAGAGACTCTATAAATAGTATTAATTTAAAACATCATACTCGATAGAATACAATTAAACATGACATCATGATGAAATTTGTCTGCAAACTTTGATAGCTGCCCTTGAAGAATTTATGCTCTTCGTGTCTTTGTAGGTGCACCTCTAGTGTAGAAAACGTGTTAGCCTCAAAGGAAAACAATTGACTTTATTGGCACTGAAAAAAATTATCTGGAGTCCAGAGAACAATGGACAAGATAAAGCTACAGAAAGATAGGAAGCCAAATCATAGGAATAAATGATTATTAAAAACCATGAAAGACATGAAAGGGTTTGGAATGAAGTACTAACATAATGATGGAAGTATGTACATTTTAGTAGACAAAGTTCAAAGGCAATAAATCTGCTGAGAGATGACTTTAGCTCTGATACAGACAAATGTTGTAGAGATTAAAAAAAAGTAAATGGATCTCAAATATATTTTCAAGATTTGATTCACCTTCCTGATGACCATCAACTTTTTATAATTGAAGATTTAGATTAAAAAAATCATAGTGATAATACCTTTAAGAAAATGCAGTCCAATAATTGCATCTACATTTCACAAACTCTAGCTAGAGGTATGGATATATATATATATATATATATATATATATATATATATATCCTCAAATTAGCACTCCAAAAATAAAGTAAACTCATTATGATAGAGTCAATTAGTACTCAAAGTGGCCCTTTAGGAGAGGGCAGAACTAACCCTGAGGCTTCTGAGATGGTAAGTGTTTACAGGAGTAGAAAGCCATCTCTTTCTCCTGCAGAGCAGCTGATGGGTTTGAACTGCCGAACTTTGGTCAATTGAATACCTTGGTATGACGATATTCTCGTGCAACATGTTAACAGGTAGGCAAGGAGAGAGAAGTTATGCTCGATGTAAATGATTTTTAGTTAATTTGCAGAAAAATTAGCGTCATGAAATCTTTAGAAATGACTAGAATATCAATACATTTGTAAGCCACACAACATAAAACCTGTTATGGAGAAAGTGAGGTGTGTTTTCATGTGAGCACCAGGTTCTTTTTCTCCTAATAACAAAGACCAGGCAAATTACTGGAATCCTGAAGTAACCACTTGATAAGCTTAAGCAGTTCTAACAAATGACTCAGACCTTGTTATTTAAATCTTTATCAGAGTGCATTCTTATGCTAGATCCCAACTTTAAAATACAACACATGCTTTAAATCAAATACTGCGAACCACTGAAGCTTCCAACACACACCAGAAACAATATTGCTTGAAAACAGCCATATCCCCCTTTCTCTTTTACCAAAACATTTTCAGCAAATGTTGACAATGAAGAAAGCAACTCCACCTAAGAAGAATATGAAGTAATAACGCGTATAGCCGTGATGTAACACAGGCATCGCAGATGTCAATTTTGCATGTCAGCTTGGCCAGTCTAGAGCTTCCAGATAGATAGCTGTTTCAGCTAGTGAATTGAGAATTTTCTCCTGCTGCTGGTCCGACATATGGATTTCAAATTTGCCTAGTCATCCCCTGTGAAATTGAAAGCCAATTCCTTATAATAAGTGCCTGAAGGTCTATCTCCCCCTGACTCTGCTTCTCTACTTGAAAATTAACTGGCTGAGGAATGTTTTTTTATGAATAAGCTACTATGTACATGGATTATGGGGGAGGAGAACTCTAATCATTTTCCAGCTCATGTAAGAAAAGATAGATCTGGGAGGTGGTGGACATGGATAAACTAATAATAAAATTTGCTGGGAGTCAAGGTTATGTGGTGGTAGTTACATAACATGGTGTCAATTTGAGTATTAAGTGTGAAGGGGTGGAGTTTAGTCTTTTGATCAGGCTGCAACTTGATGAGTTCATTTGGATCCTCTATGGAGAAAGTAGCTAACTGAAGGCAGAAGGGACTCATTCCCTCAGAGACACTAAACTGACAAGACCCATAATGCTACGCTGATAAAGCCCATGCCCTAGGAGCTGGCGGAGCCACGAGGAGATCCCTGCCAGCTCTGAGATGCTTCCATTGCCACTGGATCCACAAGACTTTGCATCCACTGGTCTATGATCTTTCTGCATGCAACATCATTGCATGTATTTTGTGATTCCAAAGAGGATTTTATAGATTGGTAGTGAACATATGAATGAGTATTGGACTAATGGACTTGATCTGAATTGACCTGGGATGTTTGGCAATATTCAGTTATTCATATATAGAGAGATTTTTTTCTTATACACATACGAGTGTCCATGTTTCTCTCATCTACCCAGACTAACACATCTAGGAAGAAAGCATTTGAATTACTATAAAATGTAATAGATTAAAATGTCTAACCAAACTAAATCCACTGCCATTGAGTCTATTGCTATTCATCTGTCATCTTTTCCCAATTCTAAGACTAACAAACCTTCATGTTTGGTCATTCACATCTATCCAGATACTCTCCAGAAAAGAAGCATGGGAATCTACTTCCAAAGGTTGAAGGTTCATCAACCCTATGGAGCAGAGTTCTACTCTACCCACATAAGATGACCATGAGCCGAAATCAATTTGGCTGCAACTAATGGCAAAATATTGTGTTTCAGTCGCTAAGACTCTTCTAATCATCAGGGGTGTTGAGAAAGGAAATTTTAGATGCTACAACATAACACTTCATAGGGGGAAAGAGAGAGAGAAAAAAGTACCAAAAAAACCCCAAAGAATCAGACAAAATGAAGGGGGAAATACAGAAAGAAATATCAACTCTTCTCTTTTGCAAGAATCATTCATTTAGCTAGAATATGTGGTCTCTTGCAAAACTGATACACCCCAAAACCCAATTTTTTCATGCAAACAAGTTCATCTTTTTCCTTACTAGCCATTACTTTTCATGCCAACTAATATCTTGAAAGACCAAGGTTAATGTCCAGTGAAATACAGGAACCCCCCCCCCCTTTAAATTTGCTAAGGTATTCCTTCTCAGTTTGAAGATTTTTGTCTGAGGTTTTACATTTGTCCAGAATAAAGGACAAATTAAATATCTAAATCCAGATTGACACTTCACCAAATAATCTTATCTTCAAAAACACATTATCCTTTTACTAACACTGCATCAGAATAATCTTTCAGACGATATGATATGTAACATGGCAATTGGAAAGCAATTCAAGGTAACAGAGACAAACATCTGAATGATAAAGTATTGTTCTCCTCATTTCCATTAGTCCTAATTCCTATGGTCATTGAGCAGTTACAGTTTATGAGCAAATGTGTGCATTTGTAGACATGTAAATAAAATAGGAATAATCTGATGTCTGCATCTTTCAATTTGATGGTGACACTAATATCAATCACCAGTATAGAGAAAGGTTAACATTTTCTATTTAATATTATGTTTGGTTGTGAGCACTCCAGGGCCTATCTTTTAGCACTACCTATTTCAATGGGTCATGGACAAAGACAGATGGGAGACTCTGTGGATACTCAGTCACAGATTCTAAAAATGAGGAACAGGTATAATGAATACAGAACATTTCAACGGCCTACTTAACCACTATGAGAAAACTAGTTTTGTTTTTTTTTTTTCTATTAGGCCCACCTTGTAAATATTCACAAAACTAAAATTCTGCTTTTATGGAGGGGGGGCATCACTGCCTCTGGTGGTCGTGGGAGCTACCCAGCGCTGCTTCTGAGAGCCGCTGCTGGATTTGAACCGCCAAGCTCGCGGGCTGCAGACCCGCACTCAACCACTTACACCACCGGGACTCAGCCCCAAAACTAAAATTCTGAATTAGCAATTTGGGGCCTTCTGTGCTGAGTGGACACAACTGAATCATTTTAAAAACAGGAAAGTGTGAAGACCAAGGAAGAATCAACAGCAAGTGATCACGGAAAATAACTACAAAATGAAATAAAGCAAAATCTCCACATCCCAGAGTCTGCGGAGCTGCGCAGGGTAAAGGGAGGGAGGACAGGCATGCTCAAAGGTGCGCGGTAGCCCCCTCATCCCGTGACTCGATGCTCTGGGTCAGCCTGAGGCCCTCCAAAGAGAAAACTCCCGCCAACCACAAATCTTCCTGCTAGTCAACAAGGTGCAGGGCTGCTTCGACAGCCTTTCAAAGCTGCACTCGCCAGAAGGCCCCGCTCCAGGCAGCGATTTCCCAGGGTCCTACCAACCAGCAGGGTTGGTTCAGTTGAGGTGATCTCTCTGAGAAACTGGAGCAAGAAGACCCAGCCCCAGTCTGGAGATAACCCTGTGTCTTTCCAACAACCCGGCTTACCCCTGTTTAGGCGATTTCTCCATGCTCAACCAGCAAGCAAGGTTCACCCGAGCCAAGTACTCCTTCCACACACCCCAGCAAGAAAGAATGGGCAGCCTTAGCTTCCTGCCCACCCCTCCGCACCCCTGCAGCATCCCAACTGGAAACAGGGTCCAACCTGGCTTGGGATCTCTTTTTGCTTCACCAGCAGGCTGTGCTTCCGCGTGCTAGGCACTCTTTTCTCACGCCTGTTGCTAGAAGTCCTGGCAATGTCTTAGTGCTCCACCAGCACGTACAGTCTGGGCAGCTTAAGCGTTCTTTCTGCACCCCACTAGCAAGAAGGTCGAGCCCGGTACTGCCGATCTCTCCCGGCTCTGTCAGGAAGGAGAACTCAGTCTGGCTTAGGTGTTCTTTCCTCACCACGACAGAAACTAGATCTAAAGCCCGGTCTGGCAATCTCTTCATGTTCTGCCATAAGAAAAGCTCGGCCCAGTGCAGTACTTTCTCCCCCACACTGTGCCTTGACCATGCCAGGGAAAAAACAGATGTCGCAACATTTTTAAGGTATCTTGGGTTAGTGTTGGTCGACCAGAGAAAAAAATCCACGGGAACACATATGTGTATAAAAAAGAGATTTATATACGAGAGCAATTGAACATAGGGAAAACATCCCAGCCCGGTCCATAAGTCCGATATTAGCCTATATGGCTGACAGCAATCTGCAAAGTCCTCTTGAAACTCACAAAACTCATGCAATGATGCAAAATGCAGATTACAGGCCAGTCGGTAGACGTCTTTGGATCCCGAGGCATTGGAAACCTCTCAGTGCTGGCAGGAGTCTCTGCATGGCTACTCGGGCTTTATGAGGGTGGGTCCATGTGTCTTGTCAGCTGCTACATCTCTCAGGGTATGAGCCCAGAGAGGAAGATCTCTGGCCTCCAAGGAGGAAGTACCAACTTTCTCAGAATTCTCAGGAGAAGGTTATGCCCACATGGAGGTCTTATTGACTATGATCTGATTGACAAACTACACTCACCCCTATACACTTAATCCTCAATTTGAAAAATGATTTCTATCCACCACACATCTCATTTGTGCTCTCACTCTCTGTTGCTGCACAGTCCATGGACCCAAGGATGCATCTCCCTCAACAGGGCCCTCCACTAGCCATCATTTTTATTTGTTTGTTTCCTTTTGCAAGTTATTCCCTGAGCTTCTTTTCATTTAATAAAATAATTATTTTCTTGTCCTTCCTCCTTCATTTTTCTTTTCTTGTTTTTGCATCTCCTGTCTCCAATGCCCTATGCTCTTTTTATTGCATATTTTTCTTTATTCTTCTTTTATCTTTATTTTTTGCAACAATACCCCTATGTTACCTGGTAGAACTCCAAACACTGGCCACTACTGCATCATTATGCCTCAGAAGCAGTAAACAGTTGTGGTGCACACACACACACACACAAATACAATAAATAAATAATAGCAAAACCATAACAAATAGTTAAATAGTATTAAGACCCAAAGGAATAGATATTGTGAGGAAAAGACACTGGTATTACCAGAAATAGAATGCAGGCATTTTTAGGATTATTCCTGAATTAGGACTCAGGATGAATGATATTCAAATACTTTTAAAAGATGGAGGAGAGAAAACCAGAAACCCTACCACAAATAGAATTCCAATAGACAAAGATAAAGTCACATCATTAGAGAACATGATAATGAGCAGAAAAATAGAATAAAAAATGGAAAGTCAAATTATTGAGCATGAAGATAACTCCTTTGACTACAACCAATGAGATAACATCAACAAAAGGAGCAAAAGCATGAAAAAATGAAACTAAGATTTATATGTAATATTATCAAGGAAAGCAGTTATGTCTAATTGGGATTTGGGAACAAAAAGGGAATTTTTTTTACAACGGATTTAGTACGAGAATTTATGGAAAGCAAGACTTCCCTCACACCATAAAAGAGGAAAAATATAGTTGAGATAACCAGAATAGACCCTGAAAGAAAATACCAAAATATATTGTAGTCAAACTTTCCTAAAAATTACCACAAGACTCTTGAGAACAGCTAAGGGAAAAAGTTTGGCACCTATAATGGAACACCAGTAAGAAGAGGCCAAATTTTCTGCAGAAATTTTACATGCAAGAAGACAATGGGGTGACCTATATAAAATCCTAAAGAAAGAAAAGGAACTGTCAACCAAGAACCATATATCCAGCAAAACTAGTCCTAAAATATGACAGAAAAATGTATTTTTAGAAAAGGATAAATTAAAGGAATTTGTAAAAGAACAAAAACAAAAAACAAGGCTAGCATTTTTAAATATAATAAATAGAACACCTTTGGGAAGAGAATCAACATTGGCAGACAAACCTAAGATCAACATATATGACACCATTCTTCATAAAGCAATATATTAAAAACAGTGCCCAGAACAGCACAGAAACAGAGGAAGAACAAAAACCACATGCAAACACGTAAAGCAAAAGGGGGAAAAAACATTATCATTAGCAACCCTAAATATTAATAGGTTAAACATACCAGTCAAGATAAAGAAAGCAACAGACTAGGTAAGACAAGACCCATCAACAGGCTGCTTAAAAGAGCCACATCTTAGACACAAAGATTAAAGTCAAAGGACAGAGAACAATATACCAAGCTTATGTCAACCAATAAAAAAGCAATAGTGGAACTATTAATTTCCAATAAAATAGAATTCAAGCAACATGAGAGAATAAAAAAGGTTACTGCATATTAATTAAAGGAACTATAGAACAAGAAAACCTATCATGTTTATATAAAATAAACATATACACACCCAAAGTAAGACCTTCAAATTATGCTAATCAAACTTTTACAGAGCTGAAAAAAAGGCATAAACAATACAGCACCAATAGTATGAGACCTCAGTTTACCACTTTTTGGCAAGCCATATCATCAGGGAAAAAATGAAGTGAAAGTCCCAGAAGACCTAAAAGAAACAATTAAGCAACTTGATCTTCAAGACATGTAGCGAACACTCCCCCAAAAGACAGCACAGTGTACCTTTCCAGTAAACCATTGTTTCTGGAATATGACTTAGAATAGCCCATATGTTAAGTCACAAAGCAAGACAATAAAATTTTAAATGATAAAGATTATACATTCTTTTTTATCAGGTGAAAGTGCTATAAAGTTCAGAAATCAACACTAGAAAGAGCCAGGGCAAAAAAAATCAAATGCATGGAAACTGAAAAGCACACTACTTTAAAAATACTAGACAATAGATGAAATAAAATCATTTCTTTGAAGCAAATGAGAAAGAAAGCATATCAAAATTTTTGGATACAGCAAAATCAATTACTGGAGAAAAGTTTATAGCAATCAAGGCATATATTACAAAACAGAAAACATATAGCAACAATTTAAACCAGGACAATCAACAAGGTGAATAAGAGTCAAAATAAACTTTCAAAGGCCAAGAGAAAAGAAACCACAAACATTAGAGCAGAAATGTGAAGTGGAAACGATAGGAAAAAAACAACCAGGCCAAATAGGTTCTTTGAAAGGATTAAAAAATTGACAAACCACTGGAAATTTAACAAATGAAAAGAAAGAGAATATGTGAAGTAAATACCAAGAATTGGAGGTCAAAGGTTTATTTCACAACCCAATCAAATTAAATAAAAAGAATAATGACATTACTATTAAATACTGCAATTCAACACATTTGAACCTAGATCAAACAAATATTTTTGGAAATTCATTAGCTATTCAAATCCAGACTGATGCATAAAACCTCAACAGATCCACTAAAAACTTCCCACAGAAAAATGGCCAGGCTGAAAGATTTCACTGGGGAATTCTACAAAGCACTCAGTGAAGATTAGTCACCAACTGCACAAAAACAGTTTTAGAATATTAAAAGAACACCAAACTAACAAACTCACTTTGTGAAGCAAGCATAACCCTGATACCAAAATGAGGCTATGAAACCACAAGATTAGGAAACTACTGACTAATATCCTTAAGACAGTGGACACAACAAAAGTGAGCAAAATCCTACTCAATAGAATCCAGTAATATACAAAATAACCATACAACAAGCACTATGACCCAGTGAAAGTCAAACTAAGTATAAAAGGACAGTTTAATGTTAGAAAAACCATCAATGCAATCCACCATACAGTAAGAAGCACACGATATTATCAATTGATCAAGAATAGGCATGTTATAATATTCAAATTAGTTCTTGATAAAACAATCAACATAGAAATGCAACAGTAATTTCTCAACACAGTAAAAAGTTATATATGAAAAGCCAACTGCCAAAACACATTATTCAGTGGGGAAAAATGAAAGTATCCTCCCTCTAAATGGGAACTAGACAAGGATGCCCCTCATTACCAATTGGATTCAAAATTTTGCACTAAGTCCTAACCATAGTCATCAGACAACAATGACATTTAAAAAATCATATAATGAAAATGGACAATGCAGAAGTGAATTATATTATTGGTAGATAATATAATTTCATATGTAGAAAATCCCAAACACTTGATGAAAAAAAGTTGGATATATTTGAAAGAATCAGTAACATTAACTCAAAATCAACACATTAACATAAAATTAACATACATACAAACATTCAACTCCTGTATACCAAAGAAGAGCTCTGAAACTAACATGGAAAACAATTCAATTTACAATAACAACATGAAAAATGTAGTAGGAATAAATTACACCAACTATGTTTATTCATCGTTTCCTCCACCTTTGGTGTAGCAATCATCAGTAATTATGATAACATTTATGTTTCATCAATTTCAGATTGAAGGCATTGGCATAATTCTTCAATTTATGGATCCCTGGCCTTAGTGGCTGCTGCATAAATTTGAATAATAGTTAGGGTGATGAGTTTTCCTGGTATGAGGATAGATATTATCCTATCACACACAGCTTTTTACTTCAAAATAGATCTTGAAACATATCTTTTTAATGGTAAACATGAAATTGGAAAGTTTATAAATTTCTGATTCAAAATGAGCCGCCCTAGTTCTTTTCAGTTCATTGACACTTAGGATATATATATGTCTCATTAAATTTTTGAAAGCTTCCAGTTATTTTAGATTCATACTTTGTTCATTCCAATTTCCAATTATTTTATTTATTTATTTTACAACTCTATGGTTTCTTCTTTACTTTCTTTTTATTTTAATTTAAATAATTTTATTGGGGATTCATACAGTTCTGATCACAATCCATATATACATCCATTGTGTCAACCACATTTTTACATAGGTTACCATCATAGTTTTCAAAACCTTTTCTTTGTACTTGGGCCCTTGGAATCAGGCCACTTTCCTCCTTTCCCACCTTCCCTCTCTCATGAACCTTGATTATTTATACATTTATTTTCATGTCTTACATCGACCTTTCTGTTGTTTGTTCCCCTGGGAGGTGCTTATATTGAAACCATTGTGATCAGTTTCCCTCTCTCCCATTACGTTTCCTTTACTTTCCTGGTATTGCTACTCTCATTGCTGGCCTCAAGGGGTTTATCTGTCCTGGATTCCAAATGTTTGCAGCTCTTTATGTGTACCGGCATGCTATGGTGTAGGCAGATTTGTAAGGATTTGTGTGTGTATGTGGTTGTTTTCTTTTGTTTTTATTTTTTGCTTATTCTAGTCTCCCAATGTCTATCTGGATAAGATGGGCAGGATAAACAATTTGGAGGAACAAACACCAAACAATGGTACTGATGGTGCTGGGAGGGCCAGGTGAGGAAAAGGAGAGGTGTGTCAATAAACCCAAGGACAAGGGAAAAACAAGTGATCTAAAATCAGAAGAGATTGAGTGTGTTCAGGGTGGTGTAACCGTAGACCAAGTGATCTAAAATCAAGTGAGAAGAGAATAGGATGCCCGGGGGGACTTTTTCAAAGGCAATGTAGCTGAGATGATTACTGAAACCTTAATGAAGTCTGAACATGATAGTGGGACAAAAGGAAAGTAAAATGAAATATAGGAAAGCACTAGGAGACAAAAAGTATTTATAGAGATCTTAATACAGGTTTATACATATGTAATATATTTATAAATAATAGGGACATAGGTCTATGTACCTATATTTGTATGTTAAGTATTAAGGTAGTGGACAGACACTGGGTCTCTGCTTACATACTCCCTCAATGCAAGAACATTTTGCTATAATAATCCAACATTGTGTAATGCTCACCTTCTCAATTCAATTGCTGAAGAAAAAATGGATGCATGGCATAAGCAAATGTCGTGAATAAAACCATTGTTACCCAGATATCAAAGGA